>CM042378.1:32105583-32118083 GCA_023634145.1 Thymallus thymallus | reverse complement strand
ACGCTGACACACGCTGACACACATTGACACACACACAGACACACACTGACACACACTGACACACACACACATACACTGACACAAACTGACACACACTGACACACACTGACACACATTGACACACACACAGACACACACTGACACACACTGACACACACAGACACACACTGACACACACAGACACAAACTGACACACACTGACACACACTGACACACGCTGACACACACTGACACACACAGACACACACACTGACACACACAGACACACACACTGACACACACTGACACACACTGACACACGCTGACACACGCTGACACACGCTGACACACACTGACACACACTGACACACGCTGACACACGCTGACACAAACTGACACACGCTGACACACACTGTGACACACGCTGACACACACAGACACACGCTGACACACGCTGACACACACTGACACACACTGACACACACTGACACACACAGACAGACACACTGACACACACACAGACACACACTGACACAAACTGACACACACTGACACACACACACACACACACACACTGACACAAACTGACACACACTGACACACATTGACACACACACAGACACACACTGACACACACTGACACACACTGACACACACTGACACAAACTGACACACACTGACACACGCTGACACACACTGACACACACTGACACACACAGACACACACACTGACACACACTGACACACACTGACACACACTGACACACGCTGACACACACTGACACACACTGACACACGCTGACACACGCTGACACACACTGACACACACTGACACACACTGACACACGCTGACACACGCTGACACGCTGACACAAACTGACACACGCTGACACAAACTGACACACACTGACACACACTGACACACACTGACACAAACTGAGACACACTGACACACACTGACACACACACACACATATACTCACGTAAGTAAAACACTCCCAGACATCAGAAATGGAGAAGAGAACTCTAACTCTTCTCTCTAAACTTCATGTTTTATCACCTAAAGCCACAAACTTTTACTTCTAGTCTGTAGAGATCAGTCAGGAGAAAATCAACCACCACTCTCAAAAGCCATCACTTCAGATTAGATTTATAAACTAGTCACATGTATATGTGTGTGAGTGTGTGTGTTAGCGAATGCTAGTGTGTATCCAGGGGTCAAATTTTTTTAAAGCAGAGATCGGTATTTAATGACAAGATAATCATGTCTCCGCCCTGACAATTGGAGTCGTTGTCCCAAAGGCGGGAAGGCAGGCCACACACTTAGGTCCAAAACAAGCCCATAGAAATGCATTGGGTTTATTTTGGACAGATTCTGACGAGAGTAAAACCTCTTGCCTCGCCTCTTCCTCTCTGATAAAAGTTAACAAGGGGTATGCTATGTTCGTGGAGGATTTAGGACTATGACCAGGGTGGAATTAAAATCAAATCAACTGTTAGCTGTATTTAGGCAGCTTTGAATGTTTAATGAACATTTAAAACTTGATAACTTGAAGCACTAAAATGTACATAGGCTCAGAACATTTGTGAAACAGCACAGTTAAAATATATGGAAAAATATAAATCAAATTGGATGGTCTTCAGACATGGGAGGGGTTAATGGTAGCGGAAGGATGGGATTAAAAACAAACAAAAGATAACTATTGTAAAATACATTATGTCCATAAAATGTATATAGTATGTATAAACTGGAAGTAGAAGCCTAAGTGTTGTTGTCCATTAGTTTACTCCAATTAGAGGAGGGGTGGCAGGGTTATGGGGAAAATAATAAAGGATAATATATATGTGTATATACAGTGCATTTGGAAAGTATTCCACATTTTGTTACGTTACAGCCTTATTCTAAAATGGATTCAACAAAATGTTTTCCTCATCAATCTACACACAAACAGCTTTTTAGAAATAGATAAACAAAACAGAAATATCTTATTTACAGTACATAAGTATTCAGACCCTTTGCTATTAGACTCGAAATTGAGCTCAGGTACATCCTGTTTCCATCATCCTTGAGATGTATCTACAACTAGATTGGAGTCCACCTGTGGTAAATTCATATTCTGCTGAAACTAGATACGTGTTGCTAGGCTACTGCTGCTCCGATGATATTCTGCTGAAACTAGATACGTGTTGATAGGCTACTGCTGCTCCGATGATATTCTGCTGAAACTAGATGCTGCTGAAACTAGATGATACTCTTGCTCAGATTGCCCATTCTCTTCCTACTTCCTCCACTCCTCTCCATCAGGCCAGGATGTTGTTTTCTCTCTGGAGTGCCTCTGCTAAGCCACAATCTTAAACTAACAAGGGTTACGCTTTTAGACTTTTTTTCTAACAAGGGGTACGGCATACCACCACGCATCCCCTCCATTCGAGCACTGTGTGTAACAGTGACTGTGTGTAACAGTGACTGTGTGTATCAGTGACTGTGTGAATTAGTGACTGTGTGTATCAGTGACTGTATGTATCAGTGATTGTGTGTATCAGTGACTGTGTTCGAGCACAGTGTGTATCAGTGACTGTGTTCGAGCACTGTGTGTATCAGTGACTGTATTCGAGCACAGTGTGTATCAGTGACTGTGTTCGAGCACTGTGTGTATCAGTGACTGTATTCGAGCACAGTGTGTATCAGTGACTGTGTTCGAGCAATGTGTGTTCAGTAACTGTATTCGAGCACTGTGTGTATCAGTGACTGTGTTTATCAGTGACTGTGTTCGAGCACTGTGTGTATCAGTGACTGTATTCGAGCACTGTGTGTATCAGTGACTGTATTCGAGCACTGTGTGTATCAGTGACTGTGAGTGTGTGCTTGTCAGTGTGTTTCTGAATGAGTTCAGTGTGCTCTAACCCAGCGTTCTATCAAAACCCCTTTTGGAATAACAGAATGTTCTATTCTGCGTTCTAGTTTTCCACGTCATCGCTCCGCATTACTGAGCGTGTGTGTGACTGAGCGTGTGTGTAAGTGACTGAGCGTGTGTGTGTGTGTGACTGAGCGTGTGAGTGACTGAGTGTGTGTGTGACTGAGCGTGTGTGTGTGTGACTGAGCATGTGTGTGAGTGACTGAGCATGTGCGTGCGAGACTGAGCGTGTGTGTGTCAATGTACACTTAGTTTTTCATGTCGCCTAAAGTGCTTCTCTCTTTGGCAGACGTCTGATCTGCAGTTTTCTTTGAGAGAGAGAGAGATAGATAGAGAAAGAGAGAGAGAAAGGGGGACAGAGAGAGAGAGAGAGAAAGAGAAAGGGGGAGAGAGAGAGAGAGAGAGAGAGAGAGAGAGAGAGAGCGAGAGAGAGAGAGAGACAGTCAGAGAGAGAGAGAGATATCGAGAGAGATACCGAGAGAGAGAGAGAGAGAGAGAGAGAGAGAGAGAGTGAGAGAAAGAGAGAGAGAGGAGAGAGGGGGGGTGGAGTGAGATAGTTGCTGTAGTCTGAAGCTGATCATATGTGATATATACAGTATATAGCCTTGGTTTAAGGACAAGACCCTCTCTTTCTTTCTCAACGTGGCACCATCTAGGTTCAAATGCTGCTGTTGATAATGTACACTATCATAACATAAAGTTATACAACTATAATTAAATATAGTTATACCTTAGACCGCTGCGCTACTCGGGAGGCCCACTTGTACACACATTTGATGAAAAATACACATTATATATGGACCACTGTTTGTACTCATAACATCCCTCTCCCTCCCTCTCAATTCAATAGACTTTATTGACATTGCAAGTTAAATTACTTACATTGACAAAGTAAACATACACTGTGTCGTAACGTTAGCTTTGATTAATTTGTTAGCTTTAATCTTATCAAATCGATTACCTAACGTTTAATTGATTACGTGATTGAATTAAATTGTGCAACAATTAAATTATTAAAAACCTGGGGCACCACGGAACAATTGGTTTATATAGAGCGGCCATCTCCCGAATCCACTCTTAAAGATCTGATGATCTTTTATATCAATAGCAGTCAATTATTAATCATGACCTCTTATCAGTCTCATTCTGATGAATGTAAGATCTAAAAAATGCACGAACCCTAGCGATCAGATTGAATCAGCATTACACAAATTGGCTAAAGGATCACACAGAGTTACATACAGCGGGTGAAATAAGTATTGAACACGTCACTATTTTTCTCAGTAAATATATTTCCAAAGGTGCTATTGACATGAAATCTTTACCAGATGTTGGTAACAACCCAAGTAATCCATACATACAAATAAACCAAAACAAATAAGTTCAGAAATTAAGTTATGTGTAATAATGTGAAATGACACAGGGAAAAGTATTGAACACACTTTATTTAATACTTTGTACAAAAGCCTTTGTTGGAATTGACAGCTTCAAGACGCCTCCTGTATGGAGAAACTAGTCGCATGCATTGCTCTGGTGTGATTTTGGCCCATTCTTCCACACAAACAGTCTTCAAATCTTGAAGGTTCCGTGGGCCTCTTCTATGAATCTTGATCTTCAGTTCTTTCCACACATTTTCAATGGGATTTAAGTCAGGTGATTGGCTGGGTCATTCTAGCAGCTTTATTTTCTTTATTTGAAACCAATTGAGAGTTTCCTTGGCTGTGTGTTTGGGATCATTGTCTTGCTGAAATGTCCTTCATCATCCTGGTAGATGGCAGCAGATTTTTGTCAAGAATGTCTCGGTAAATTTGCCCATTCATCCTTCCTTCAATTATGTGAAGATTGCCAGTACCATTTGCTGAAAAGCAGCCCCACACATGATGTTCCCACCTCCAAACTTCACTGTTGGTATGGTGTTTTTAGGGTGATGTGCAGTGCCATTTCTCCTCCAAACATGGTGTGTATTATGACATCCAAACAGTTCAATTTTGCTCTCATCTGACCACACTATATTCTCCCAGTATTTCATTGGCTTTTCCAAATGTTGTGCAGCAAACTTTAAACGAGCTTCAACATGCTTTTTTTCCAGCAATGGAGTCTTGCGTGGTGAGCGTGCATACAGGCCATGGCGGTGGAGTGCATTACTTACTGTTTTCTTTGAGACAACAGTACCTGCTAATTGCAGGTCTTTTTGAAGCTCTCCACAAGTGGGCCTTGTCTCTTGGACAACTCTTCTGATTATTCTTTTCAATTTATGGTGAAATGATTGTCTTTCCACTTCCGTATTATGGCCCCAACAGTGCTCACTGGAACATTTAGAAGCTTAGAAATGCGCCTATAACCAATGCCATCATTATGTTTTGCAACAATTAGGTTGCGAAGGTCTTGAGACAGCTCTTTGCTTTTACCCATCATGAGATGTGTCTTGTGTGACACCTTGGCAATGAGACCTTTTTGTAGGCCATCAGTTGGGACTGAACCAGCTGATATTAATTTGCACTGACAGGGGGCTGAATTGCTTTTTAATTACTGATAGTTTTCAGCTGTTGTCTTGGCTTTCCATGCCTTTTTGCACCTCCCTTTCTTCATGTGTTCAATACTTTTTCCCAGTTGTCATTTCACATTATTACACATAACTTAATTTCTGAACATATTTGTTTTGGTTTATTTGTATGTATGGATTACTTGGGTTGTTACCAACATCTGGTGAAAATGTCATGTCAATAGCACCTTTGGAAATATATTTACTGAGAAAAATGGTGACGTGTTCAATACTTATTTCACCCGCTGTATATACACACAATAGATTATCAGTCACATCATGAAAAGTCCCTGGTGGACTAACCCGATATGACGGCTGGTTACACAAAGGAAAGGGGAGGGGGGATGAAAGAAATGAGTGGGAGAACGAGACAAAGGGATGAAGTCTCTATCGGACATGGGAAGTTATGGCCAAACGTAAACACAAAATCTTGCACTTCAATAATCACCCATTCGGAAAAATTAAACTGAATTATATATTTACTCTGAGCTTGGCTTCGATAGATGGGTCGAAGACGGAAGATCTCCATTGTCCTTTGGAGAGTCTTTCTGGTTGTGGGATATATCACTTCCTCTTCAGTGATCCATCGTTAGAGTTCATACCATTTTGCCATACTCAGCTCACGCAATGTTCTGGCTGGTCTAGTCGAAATTCAAAATTTTAACATGGCGATCATCACCTCCACGTTATCTTTGCATGTAGCTTTCGTTAGATAGAGTTGTAGTTCAATTTAGCACTTTTTAAACGCATGGACACCAGTCCTAGCGTCATTGGGAACTGGGGTTGACTTTCATCAACTGACTTTTGTACTGGGGGAGAGAAGGACGTGTTTCATAGTTCTCAACCAATGTCTGTTCACATGGGTGTGGCCACTGACTGTGCAGTGTCTACTATGAAACCAATTCTCTCATATTTAGGAGGCTAAAATAACATTTAATCTTTTCACAAAAAATTTAATTGCACAACAATTACATGTTTATACTAGAATGTGTAGACTTCCAAAGATACAATTTATGTTGAGTTATCATCGGTAACAACATCCCAGACAGTAACTGATCTAACATCACATTCTTTAAGTACCAACTGACACTTTCAACTGGTTGGTTCTTCAACCTTTTGGATGTTACCAGACTGTAGAATCTTTCTCTGTGGTAACAAAGGGTGTCAATTTTGGTAGAACGGTTTGAGAGAGAGAACAAGGTATTTATGGGGGGAGGACATAAAACGGTGCACTAAACATTAAGAATACCTTCGTAATATTGAGTTGCACCCCCCCCCTCTCCCTCTCTCTGTACCTCTCCTCACTCTCTATCTCTCACGGGTCCTCTCTCTCTCTCTCTCTCTCTCTCTGTTCCTGTCTCAGTACCTCTCTCTCTCTCTCTCTCTCTCTCTCTCTCTCTCTCTCTCTCTCTGTTCCTGTCTCAGTACCTCTCTCTCTCTCTCTCTCTCTCTCTCTCTCTCTGTTCCTGTCTCAGTACCTCTCTCTCTCTCTCTCTCTCTCTCTCTCTCTCTCTCTCTCTCTCTCTCTCTCTCTCTCTCTCTCTCTCTCTCTCTCTCTCTCTCTGTTCCTGTCTCAGTACCTCTCTCTCTCTCTCTCTCTCTCTCTCTCTCTGTTCCTGTCTCAGTACCTCTCTCTCTCTCTCTCTCTCTCTCTCTGTTCCTGTCTCAGTACCTCTCTCTCTCCCTCTCTCTGTACCTCTCCTCACTCTCTATCTCTCACCGGTCCTCTCTCTCTCTCTCTCTCTCTCTCTGTTCCTGTCTCAGTACCTCTCTCTCTCTCTCTCTCTCTCTCTCTCTCTCTCTCTCTCTCTCTCTCTCTCTCTGTTCCTGTCTCAGTACCTCTCTCTCTCTCTCTCTCTCTCTCTCTCTCTCTCTCTCTCTCTCTCTCTCTCTCTCTCTCTCTGCGCATGCGTGGGCATTTGTGGAGCGTGTGTGAGAGCTCGAGCTTTGAGCGCGTGTATTTGGTTATTTTCCTTATATATTTCTATTCTATTTTTTATTTGTATTTATTTTTTACTTCTAAGTTTGTTTATTTGATTTAGTATTTATTTTGTGGGTTGTTTGTGCTGCCTGCTTTCTTAGGAAGCATGGCAGCTCAGGCTGGGAGTGGGCTTGATGTCCTCACACGCCGTCACGGAGTCAAAATAGTAACCGTGGCGAGTGTAGAGGCTTGTTGTCTGGGTGTAGGAGAGATTGTTGGCCATCTAAACATTGTCTCCGCATCCAGAATGAATGGCGCGACCGTGATTTTTTTGAACTCGGTGGAAAAAGCAAACGAGGTGGTGGCGCGAGGTATAATCATTGACGAAATACTTACACCTGTTTTACCGCTGTTGTTACCGTCTAAAAAAGTCACAATATCGAATATCCCTCCGTTTCTCAGTGATGATATTTTGAAACAAGCGCTGTCACGGTATGGAAAGTTGGTTTCGCCGATCAAGAAGATTATGATCAGGTGTGAATCTCCTTTATTGAAACATATCGTTTCATTTAGGAGATTTGCTTTCATGATTATCAAAGATGACGCAGAATTGGACTTGGCGCTAAATTTCCGTGTGGACGATTTTGAATATGTCGTGTTTGTTACTACTGACAAAATGAAGTGCTTTGGATGTGGTAAATCGGGCCATTTAATCCGTTCATGTCCTGACAAGAATGCAGCTGGGGGTAGTAAGGATAGTGGTTCGACTGAAGAGACTACTGTTAAACCGTCTGGGGTCGGTCTGGCTGAAGCAGTGCCGACCGTGGATAAACCTGCTGGGGAAGGAACATCTGTTGAGGGGCCTGTGGAAGCTGGATCGACCTCGACGGAATCGGTGAATGAAGGTAGGGATACTTCTGTAGCTGCAGAAACTGGGCTGTTGAACAGTGATGTAGATCACATGGGGGAAGATGATGTGTCTGACACAGAAGCGGAAAATAGGATGTTTAAAATACCAAAAAAACGAAAAAATGTGGCAAAGATCAGTAAGGCAAAGTGTTTTAAAAAAGCAGAAGTGTTTGAAGATCAGAAAGAGTCAGAAAGTGGAAGTGAAATGTCTGACTCAAGTACAGTGTTGTCACAGATCGAAGGTATTAGCAGAAGCTATGATGTTGATGACATAAAACATTTCCTTAATACCACTAAAAACAAAAGAGGTGTGATTGTAAAAGAATATTTCCATGACTTAACGCAGTTCCATGACAAAGCCAAAAGCCTAATAACAGCTGGGTGCCTTTCAGACAGGGAGGTTTATCGGTTGAAAAAGATTGTGAGGAAAGTTGGCACGGAATTAAATGAAAATGAGGAATAAGAATATTCCGGTTTTGCTTGGTTTTTTTTGTTTGTTTATTTATTTCAGTATGGCTGAAGTGCGGATTGCCTCCTTGAATGTTAATGGTGCTAGAAATTATAGAAAAAGAGCTGAGCTGTATGAAATTATCAAGCAGAAAAAAATAGATGTCACTTTGATTCAGGAAACGCATAGTGACGTGAACAACGTTAATGATTGGATGAAGGAATGGGAAGGTTTATCTTTTTTCAGCCACAACACCACGTTAAGTGGAGGAATAGCAATATTATTTGCAAAAACCTTTAATCCATGTTCATATCAAGTTAAAGAGTTTTTGAAGGGTAGACTTTTAAAAGTGACAGCACAAATGGAGAATTATAATTTTGTTTTTATTTGTGTGTATGTCCCCAACTCAACAATTGATAGGATGTTGTTTTTAGACACATTATGTTCTGTTTTACAAGACGTTTCTAATGATGATTATTTATTTTTAGGAGGAGATTTTAATTGTACAGTGAGTAATTGTGACAGAAATCATATTGAACCCCATATGCCTTCAAGAAAACGTCTCATTCAAATAATAAATAAGCATGAGTTAAGTGACGTATGGAAGTTTTATCATGAGGATAAAAGACAATATACTTGGGCACATGCACGTGATAATGTTTTATCTCTGGCAAGACTGGATAGATTTTATGTGTTTAAGCATCATGTTGGTATTTTTAAAAATGTTTGTATTTTTCCTGTTGGTTTTTCAGATCATTGCATGGTGCAATGCTCTTTTATTTTGAATTCTGTCAAGCCTAAAAGTGCTTACTGGCATTTTAATTTAACTTTGTTAGATAATAAGGATTTTATACACACTTTTAAATTGTTTTGGGCTGATTACAGAACAAAAAAAGAATCTTTTCGATCAGTACAAAAATGGTGGGATTTTGGAAAAGTACAAATTAAACAGTATTGTCAGCAGTATGCTCACAACAGCACCAAAGTTTTAAATCAGTCAATGAAAGACTTAGAGAATGACATAATTAAGATACAGGAATTGGCAGAATCAACAAAACAACAAAGCTATTTGAAAATTCTTTCTAAGAAAAAGAATCAATTGGCAGAATTATTAGGGGTTAAAGCACAAGGGGCTTTGGTCCGGTCAAGATTTATAAGTCTTGATCAAATGGATGCACCTTCAAAGTATTTTTTTAACCTTGAAAGGAAAAATGGGCAAAAAAGAATCATTCATGCTTTGCGATCTGAGGAAGGAATTCTATTGTCCAATCCTGTAGTGATTAGAAGGAGGGCAATTGGTTTTTATGAGAAACTGTACAGAAGTGAACTAGGATCAGACAATATCAATGAGAGTGTCTTCTTTGAGGATTTACCAAAGGTGTCTGATGAAGCTAATGCAGAGATTTCAGGTGTGCTTAGCCTGGGAGAACTGCATCAGGCCGTTCAGAGCATGGAATCCGGAAGGGTGCCTGGAATTGATGGCATACCAATAGACTTCTATAAATGTTTTTGGGAAGTTTTAGGAGAGGATCTCTTAGAAGTACTCAATGGTAGTTTGGACGAAGGTCTTCTACCTTTGAGTTGCCGGAGAGCAGTCCTGACCCTCCTTCCCAAAAAAGGAGATCTCACAGAGATCAAAAACTGGAGACCTGTTTCACTTCTGTGTAGTGACTATAAACTTCTTTCAAAGATTTTAGCAAACAGATTATAATTAATAATAATAATAATTATGAATGAGTTGATTCATCCAGACCAAACCTACAGTGTCCCCAAAAGGTCAATTTTTGATAATATTTCCCTTATTAGGGATATTTTTGATGTCTCTAAGTTATCAAATAGTGACATTGGACTGATTTCACTCGACCAAGAGAAAGCTTTCGACAGAGTTGAACACACATACTTATGGGAAACGTTAAAAGCTTTTGGTTTTAGTAAAAGTTTTATAGATAAAATTAAAGTTTTGTACAGTGATGTTGAGAGCATACTCAAAATGAACGGTGGCTTATGCACTCCTTTTAAAGTGTTTAGGGGAGTGAGGCAGGGATGCCCGCTATCTGGAATGCTATATTCGCTAGCAATAGAACCTCTGTTACAACAATTGAGAAAAAATGTACAAGGTTTTAAGTTGCCTAATTTTGTAAAAAGTATAAGAGTCTCTGCATATGCTGATGATGTTTTAGTGTTTGTTAGTCAACAGAGGGATGTACAGGTTTTAATGAGTGTACTTGATGATTTTAAAAAACTGTCCTCTGCTAAAACTAATTGGGAAAAAAGTGAAGCAATACTAATAGGGGATTGGAAAAATGGTTCTTTTTCCCTTCCTCCTGGTTTAGTATGGAAGAGAGGAGGCTTTAAATATTTGGGGTTTTTTTTAGGAGATGAAGCAACTGTGCAAAAAAATTGGGAAGGAACTCTTGAAAAAGTTAAAGGTCGACTTGAAAAATGGAAGTGGTTAATCCCAAATATGTCATATAGAGGTCGAACTTTAGTTATAAATAATTTAGTAGCTTCCTCTTTATGGCATAAGTTAACCTGCATTGATCCTCCTTTGCGTCTCTTAGCAGAGACTCAAGCGATTTTAGTAGATTTTTTCTGGGACAAGTTACATTGGGTTCCTCAGAGTGTATTGTTTTTACCTAAAGAAGAAGGAGGACAAGGATTGGTACACCTTCAAAGTAGAGCAGCAGCTTTTCGTTTACAGTTTTTGCAAAGACTTCTTGATGGTTCAATAATTTCAAGCTGGAAAGTAGTTGCGTGTAAAATACTACAAAATCTTGGAAATTTGAAAATGGACAGAAATCTTTTCTTTATGGACTTGTCAAAACTGAACCTCAATGGAATGCCTATTTTTTATCGGAATGTTTTTAAAGTGTGGAACATGTTCAAAGTGCAAAGAGAAAGACATTTTGAATCTCTTAACTGGATCCTTGAAGAACCCTTAATATATGGAGCACGCTTTGATTTAACACACAATGACTGTACATTTCCTGGACTCACGGAAACACTTGTGGCTTCCAAAATATGTACAATGGGGAGTCTCGTTAACTTGACAGGACCAGACTTTGGGAACATGGAAGAAGTTGCTTTGAGTCTAAAAATTAAGTCTAGACGATTTGTTTTTCATTTATTAGAAAAATGGAAACAAAGACTCACTTCTGATGAACTGAAACTTTTATCAGACTATAGTGGAAAAAAAAATGTTCCTAATGATAAAGATGTATTATCTGAGTTTTTAATTTTTCCTGTGTTAGATGATGTTTCAGGAATGTTTTTAAGCTCTGGTAAATCCCTAGTTTTAAACTTTTTTTCAAGTACTGGTAAATCTTTTTATAAAGCTTGTGTTCTTGTTTTTAATAAAAAAGTGCTTGATAAGAGGGTTGATACACCATGGCGTAATGTTTTAAAACTACGTGTTGATGATAAGCCAGAATGGAGATCATTGTATAAGCCACCTTTAAGTAAAAGAGTTGGGGACATACAATGGAGACTTTTACATGGTGCAATAGCAGTTAATGCTTTTATTTCAGTTTTAAATCCTGATGTCACTACAGAATGCCCTTTTTGCTTAAAAAGAGAAACTGTTTTTCATGCCTATATGGATTGTTTTAGACTGAAAAGGTTGTTTAGTTTATTATATGATTTATTTTATAGTTTCAATGAATCTTTTTCTATAGACGTATTTATTGTTGGTTTTAAATATGTTAGAAGAAATAGGTTTATTTGTCAGTGTTTAAATTTTCTTATAGGTCAAGCAAAGTTGGCAATCTATATGAGTAGAAAAAACAA
>CM042378.1:31961108-32105383 GCA_023634145.1 Thymallus thymallus | reverse complement strand
AACATTCCTCTCTCTCCCCCTTCCCCTCTCTCTCTCTCTCTCTCTCTCTCTCTCTCTCTCTCTCTCCCCCTTCCTCTCTCTCTCTCTCTCTCTCTCTCTCATTCTCTCTCTCTCTCTGCCTTCTCTCTCTCTCCCCCTTCCCCCCCTCTCTCTCTCTCTCTCCCCCTTCCTCTCTCTCTCTCTCTCTCTCTCATTCTCAAGCCTCATAAGCCTCACGCTGAGGATCAAATGGTTGAATTCATCTTGCTGTAAGATTGCAGATGTTATGTCTAGTGTGAGAGGTGTGGATTTATGAGGTCCACAGAGTACTGTATGTGACTACTTAACACTGCAAGTATGCAAAAGTTGGATTTACAGTAGCACAGTAAAAAGCTAGTCTGACGACTCATACGGAATTTAATTCCCCTCTCTATCCATCATCATGGAGAAGAAATGCTAGTGGGCGTGGCATTTGGCTGGCGCTATGTGGTTGGGTAGCCAGGCACCCTACCGCCATATGTCAACTAATATGCAAATTCTGTAGAACCCCAATGTGCGAGTGTGTTACGTCTGTTTTTGTCAGGTGCTGTGTGCCATGTCATACTGTGTGTTTGTGTGTGTGTGTGTGTGTTGCCCTTGTCAGCGAGCCAAGAGGAGAGGAGAGGAGAGGAGAGGAGAGGAGAGGAGAGGAGAGGAGAGGAGAGGAGAGGAGAGGAGAGGAGAGGAGAGGAGAGGAGAGGAGAGGAGAGGAGAGGAGAGGAGAGGAGAGGAGAGCCTCACTCTGTAATCTGACAAGTAAAGACTCGCTGGTGCTGCAGAAAGACAGCCAGATGATTGGACAAGATTGTAAGCGGGAAACTTATTTCACCCTGCAGCATCCTGCGGCCCTGTGTGTGTGTGTGTGCGTGTCTCTGCAGGGCTCGACATGAATACTTTTCTCATCTATTTTTAATTTAAGCATACATAAATAAAAAAGCCTACATGTCAAAGTGCAGGTGATATGCATATTGGCTATAGCCTCATGTCAATACCAATGCTGACATATTAACTAGGCAAGTCAGTTAAGAACAAATTCTTATTTACAATGACCGCCTACCAAAAGGCAAAATACCTCCTGCGGATACGGGGGCTGGGATTAAAAATATAAATAAATAAAATAAAAATATATGACAAAACACACATCCTGACAAGAGAGACAAAACAACACAACATAAAGAGAGACCTAAGACAACAACATAGCAAGGCAGCAACACATGACAACACAGCATGGTAGCAACATGGCAACAACATGGTAGCAACACAACATGGTAGCAGCACAAAACAAGGTACAAACATTATTGGGCACAGGCAACAGCACAAAGGGTAAGAAGGTAGAGACAACAATACATCACTCAAATCAGCCACAACTGTCAGTAAGAGAGTCCATGATTGAGTCTTTGAATGAGATTGAGAAAAAACTGTCCCGTTTGAGTGTTTGTTGCAGCTCGTTCCAGTCGCCAGCTGCAGCGAACTGAAAAGACGAGCGACCCAGGGATGTGTGTGCTTTGGGGACCTTTAACAGAATGTGACTGGCAGAACGGTGTTGTATGTGGAGGATGAGGGCTGCAGTAGATATCTCAGATAGGGGGGAGTGAGGACTAAGAGGGTTTTATAAGCTTCAACCAATGGGTTTTGCGACGGGTATACAGAGGTGACCAGTTTACAGAGGAGTATAGAGTGCAGTGATGTGTCCTATAAGGAGCATTGGTGGCAAATCTGATGGCCGAATGGTAAAGAACATCTAGCCGCTCGAGAACACCCTTACCTGCCGATTTATAAATTATGTCTCCGTAATCTAGCATGGGTAGGATGGTCATCTGGATCAGGGTTAGTTTGGCAGCTGGAGTGAAAGAGGAGCGATTACGATAGAGGAAACCAAGTCTAGATTTAACTTTAGCCTCCAGCTTTGATATGTGCTGAGAGAAGGACAGTGTACCGTCTAGCCATACTCACAAGTACTTGTATGAGGTGACTACCTCAAGCTCTAAACCCTCAGAGGTAGTAATCACACCTGTGGAGAGAGGGACATTCTTCTTACCAAACCACATTACCTTTGTTTTGGAGGTGTTCAGAACAAGGTTAAGGGTAGAGAAAGCTTGTTGGACACTAAGAAAGCTTTGTTGTAGAGCATTTAACACAAACTCCGGGGAGGGGCCAGCTGAGTATCAGACTGTATAATCTGCATATAAATGGATGAGAGAGCTTCCTGCTGCCTGAGCTATGTTGTTGATGTAAATTGAGACGAGCATGGGGCCAAGGATTCAGCCTTGGGGTACTCCCTTGGTGACAGGCAGTGGCTGAGACAGCAGATTTTCTGACTTTATACACTGCACTCTTTGAGAGAGGTAGTTAGCAAATCAGACCAAAGACCCATCAGAGACACCAATACTCCTTTGCCGGCCCACAAGAATGAATCTACAATGAATGGTCTACCGTATCAAAAGCTTTGGCCAAGTCAATAAAAATAGCATCACAACATTGCTTAGAATCAAGAGCAGTGGTGACATAAGTGGCACATTCATAACCTGAGCAGAAACTAGATTGCATACCAGAGAGAATACTATAGAAATCAAGAAAGCCAGTCAGTTTTTCCAACACTTTTGAGAAACATATTTTATATCGTCCCAGAGACATTGGGATGCCCTTAATGTTGAGCTCTGGTGGGAAATATTTTATAAAGACATAAAAGTATTTGGTTGTAATTGTAATGTTGCAATATTTTATAGGCTACTAAGGGTGGCCAACCATCCTGCAGGAGAGCCCTGAAAGGGGCAGTGTTGTATTTTGAGACAGGTGACTGTCAGTCCAACTAAAGATAATATCAAGCCCTGTTGTGTGTCTAACTGTGTCTGTGTGTTTGTGTGTGTGTCTTGCTTTCCACATGGCCCAGTCAGGTCAGAGTGACCAGAAAGCAATTATCAGTGTTATGCTGCAAAGACCTCCTACACTCCTCTTTTTGTGCTGAGAGAGAGAAAGAGACTGAGCTGGCGGGAGGTAGGGAGAATGTCAGCCTGACATTGCTGGAGCAGTTGAAAGCACCCTCACCACTAGAGCCACTGCAACTGTGCCCATGTAACCTACCACTCCAAACAGAACGATCTCTCCACCGTGCTCTCACTATAGCCCACAGTCCAATTCTTATATATACAGTGGGGGGAACAAGTATTTGATACACTGCCGATTTTGCAGGTTTTCCCACTTACAAAGCATGTAGACGTCTGTAATTATTATCATAGGTACTCTTCAACTGTGAGTGACGGAATCTAAAACAAAAATCCAGAAAATCACATTGTATGATTTTTAAGTAATTCATTTGCATTTTATTGCATGACATAAGTATTTGATACATCAGAAAAGCAGAACTTAATATTTGGTACAGAAACCTTTGTTTGCAATTACAGAGATCATACGTTTCCTGTAGTTCTTGACCAGGTTTGCACACACTGCAGTTGGGATTTTGGCCCACTCCTCCATACAGACCTTCTCCAGATCCTTCAGGTTTCGGGGCTGTCGCTGGGCAATACTGACTTTCAGCTCCCTCCAAAGATTTTCGATTGGGTTCAGGTCTGGAGACTGGCTAGGCCACTCCAGGACCTTGAGATGCTTCTTACGGAGACACTCCTTAGTTGCCCTGGCTGTGTGTTTCGGGTCGTTGTCATGCTGGAAGACCCAGCCACGACCCATCTTCAATGCTCTTACTGAGGGAAGGAGGTTGTTGGCCAAGATCTCGCGATACATGGCCCCATCCATCCTCCCCTCAATACGGTGCAGTCGTCCTGTCCCCTTTGCAGAAAAGCATCCCCAAAGAATTATGATTTCACCTCCATGCTTCACGGTTGGGATGGTGTTCTTGGGGTTGTACTCATCCTTCTTCTTCCTCCAAACACGGCGAGTGGAGTTTAGACCAAAAAGCTCTATTTTTGTCTCATCAGACCACATGACCTTCTCCCATTCCTCCTCTGGATCATCCAGATGGTCATTGGCAAACTTCAGACGGGCCTGGACATGCGCTGGCTTGAGCAGGGGGACCTTGCGTGCGCTGCAGGATTTTAATCCATGACGGCGTAGTGTGTTACTAATGGTTTCCTTTGAGACTGTGGTCCCAGCTCTCTTCAGGTCATTGACCAGGTCCTGCCGTGTAGTTCTGGGCTGATCCCTCACCTTCCTCATGATCATTGATGCCCCACGAGGTGAGATCTTGCATGGTGCCCCAGACCGAGGGAGATTGACCGTCATCTTGAACTTCTTCCATTTTCTAATAATTGCGCCAACAGTTGTTGCCTTCTCACCAAGCTGCTTTCCTATTGTCCTGTAGCCCATCCCAGCCTTGTGCAGGTCTACAATTTTATCCCTGATGTCCTTACACAGCTCTCTGGTCTTGGCCATTGTGGAGAGGTTGGAGTCTGTTTGATTGAGTGTGTTGGCAGGTGTCTTTTATACAGGTAACGAGTTCAAACAGGTGCAGTTAATACAGGTAAAGAGTGGAGAACAGGAGGGCTTCTTAAAGAAAAACTAACAGGTCTGTAAGAGCCGGAATTCTTGCTGGTTGGTAGGTGATCAAATACTTATGTCATGCAATAAAATGCAAATTAATTATTTAAAAATCATACAATGTGATTTTCTGGATTTTTGTTTTAGATTCCGTCTCTCACAGTTGAAGAGTACCTATGATAAAAATTACAGACCTCTACATGCTTTGTAAGTAGGAAAACCTGCAAAATCAGCAGTGTATCAAATACTTGTTCTCCCCACTGTATATATTTTTTTACATTTTATTCATTTAGCAGACACTCTTAACCATACATTAGTGCATTCATCTTAAGACAGCTTGGTGAGTGAACCACATATCACAATCGTATCAAGTACATTTTCCCTCAACAAAGTAGTTATTAGCTAAGTCAGTGCTAGTAGGAGTCAGTGCTAGTAGGAGTCAGTGCTAGTAGGAGTCAGTGCTAGTAGGAGTCAGTGTTAGTAGGAGTCAGTGTTAGTAGGAGTCAGTGTTAGTAGGAGTCAGTACTAGTAGGAGTCAGTGTTAGTAGGAGTCAGTGTTAGTAGGAGTCAGTGCTAGTAGGAGTCAGTGCTAGTAGGAGTCAGTGCTAGTAGGAGTCAGTGCTAGTAGGAGTCAGTACTAGTAGGAAAAGCCTGTGGGATTTTTTAAAGATACTCTTTAAAGAGGTAGGGTTTCAGATGTTTTTGGAATATGGGCAAGGACTCCACTGTCCTGACATTAGGGGGAAGCTTGTTCCACCATTGGGGTAACAGGACAGAGAAGAGCTTTGACTGGGCTGTGCGGGAGCTGCTCTCCCGTACTGGTGGGAGGGCCAAGAGACCAGAGGTGGCAGAACGGAGCGCTCTGGTTGAGGTGTAGGGTTTGACCATAGCCTGAAGTTAGGGAGTTCCCCTTGCTGCTCCAATACATTTAATCTCCGTTTTTTTCAGAATGTGAAATGTCAGAATAATAGTAGAGAGAATGATTTATTTCAGTTTTTATTTATTTAATCACATTTCCAGTGGGTCAGAAGTTTACATACACTCAATTAGTATTTTGTAGCATTGCCTTTAAATTGTTTAACTTGGGTCAAATGTTTTGGGTAGCCTTCTGACAGAACTGGTGTAACCGAGTCAGGTTGGTAGGCCTCCTTGCTCGCACACGCTTTTTCAGTTCTGCCAACACATTTTCTATAGGATTGAGGTCAGTGCTTTGTGATGGCCACTCCAATAACTTGACTTTGTTGTCCTTAAGCCATTTTGCCACAACTTTGGAAGTATGCTTGGGGTCACATTTGGAAGACCCATTTGCGACCAAGCTTTAACTTCCTGACTAATTTCTTGAGATGTTGCTTCAATATATCCACATAATTTTCCTTCCTCATGATGCCATCTATTTTGTGAAGTGCACCCGTCCCTCCTGCAGCAAAGCACCCCCACAACATGATGCTGCCACCCCCGTGCTTCACGGTTGGGATGGTGTTCTTCGGCATGCAAGCCTCCCCCTTTTTCCTCCAAACATAACGATGGTCATTATGGCCAAACAGTTCTATTTTTGTTTCATCAGACCAGAGGACATTTCTCCAAAAAGTACGATCTTTGTCCCCATGTGCAGTTCAAAACCGTAGTCTGGCTTTTTAATGGCGGTTTAGGAGCAGTGGCTTCTTCCTTGCTGAGCAGCCTTTCAGGTTATGTTGATATAGGACTCGTTTTACTGTGGATATAAATACTTTTATACCTGTTTCCTCCAGCACAAGGTCCTTTGCTGTTGTTCTGGGATTGATTTGCACTTTTCTCACTAAAGTACGTTAATCTCTGGGAGACAGAACGCGTCCCTTTCATGAGTGGTATAACGGCTGCATGGTCCCATGGTGTTTATACTTAGGTACTATTGTTTGTACAGATGAACGTGGAAATTGCTCCCAAGGATGAACCAGACTTGTGGAGGTCTACAAGTGACATAATCTGTCCGTAAACAATTGTTGGAAGAATTACTTGTGTCATGCACAAAGTAGATGTCCTAACCGACTTGCCAAAACTATAGTTTGTTAACATGAAATCTATGGAGTGGTTGAAAAATGAGTTTTAATGACTTCAACCTAAGTGTATTCAAACTTCCGACTTCAACTTCAACGAACCCTAGAGTGGACATAGATTATGGGAGGACACAGTAGCAGGGTTGTTCCACGAAAAGAGTGGCTTTTGCATCCCTTTGACATTTTAAGTAGAAAATGTGCACCAATATTACATTTTAAAAGCCTGTTATATTAAATGAAGAGCCCTTTGAAGTGGAACTGACAGCGGTTTAACTACTTTGCAGATATGAAACAAACAGACCATCATAATATCAGTACAAAATATCAAATTCCCAGTTTATCCTACTAAACCAACTTTAGGAGAGGTTTTAAAAATAGATTATATTTGACTCAGCATTCCATGACGTACACTAAGGCATTGTTGGCAGAATAAACATATTCTGTTTAATGCATGTTTAATATAACTCAACAATGCAGTTCTTGGTAGTCCAAACAATATTGCTATCAGGTTGTAAATCACAGATGGTCTGGTACATTGTTTGTTGCCTCCATTCGGGATGCACTGTCTCAGTTTCAATGACTCAATATTTTGGACAAAAACGGATGACAATCAAACTAGCAAGGTCAATGTCAGTCATAACGTGGCTAATAGGCTAGCGTATCTATTTATGTATCAAGCTAAAAACACAGAGCCTAACATTAGCTAGCTGCTGGGAGGATGTCATGTCATTGGACGAGCGGGTGGGTGGCCAACTTTTTTCCCCCGTACCGTTTTTCTGTGGCTACAGCTAGAGATGCAGGTGTCGTTTGGTTAGCTAGCAAGAACTGGGAATCACTTTGCTAGGTAGCTATGCTGAACTTGAACGACTGTTATCCACAGTTAGCATATCTCTTAGTTGTCAATCAAAAGGCACCGAATATCACTATTTACGTTGACCTGACAGACAAAAATAAAAAAATAAAAAACAAAAATAACATTTCAACTTCTACACTTTCTATCGTCTCTCTACCTTCATCTTCTCCCCCCTCATTCCTTTTCTCTCTTCCTTCATATCTCCCCCCTCTCACTCTCTTTCTCTCTCTCTCTCTCTTTCTCTCTCTCGCTCTCTCGCTCTCTCCTTCTCTCGCTCTCCTGTCTCTCTCTCTCTCTCTCTCTCTCTCTACTGTCTCTCTCTCTCTCTCTCTCTCTCTCTCTCTCTCTCTCTCTCTCTCAAATTCAAATTCGTCTTTATTGGCATGAAAGTTACAACTTAACAATATTGCCAAAGCACTTTACAATGTAACAATAAAAATAAAAGAAGGTTCATACTATTATTAACAACAACACCAAAAATATAGATCCATTACATATTAATTATCACTTACACAACCAAACATATTCAAAATAATTGTATGTTGTATGTGTGTGTTTTGTGTGTATAAATTTGTTGGGAGATTATTGGTTGTAGTTGGGTCACTCTCTCTCTCTCGCCCGCCCTCCCTCCCTCCCTCCCTCCCTCCCTCCCTCCCTCCCTCCCTCTCTCTCTCTCTCTCTCTCTCTCTCTCTCTCTCTCTCTCTCTCTCTCTCTCTCTCTCTCTCTCTCTCTCTCTCTCTCTTTCCCTCTCTCTCTCTCTCTCTTTCCCTCTCCCTCTCTCTCCCTGTCTCTCTCCCTCTCTCTCTCCCCGTTTGGGTGTAGAGTTATCGCTCTCCGTCTCTCTCTTACTTTCAATTTCCCTCCCACAGCGCTCAGGGAGGAGCTGAGGAGTGTGTGTGTGGAACTCCAGAGGATCAGGACGGAGAGAGAGCACGTGGAGCAGAAACTCATGTAAGTAGATATGCCATAAACACATACGAGGCGTTTACACACACACACGCAGACAAATACATCATGAACACACGCAAACACACAAATAAACACCCCCTGCTGTGAGGCAGGTGAATAGCAGGTCAGAGTCAGCCTTGGACTTACACTTCCTGTCTCCCAACCAATCACAGCACTGCCGTAGGCTTCACAGGGTCCACTAAACTGCCCACACATACACACACGCAAAATGGCCTAATCATTGTTTTACAGGCAGGGCCAAGTATGTTCTTGTTTTTTAATGTTCTGTATTATGTCATGTTTTGTGTGGACCCCAGGAAGAGTAGCTGCTGCTTTCGCAATAGCTAATGGGGATCCTAATAAAAAATACCAAATACCATATGACATCAACCAGATACATAAAAACACTGTGACATTACACAAGTCCTTAGGCTGGAGTTACACAAGTCCTTAGGCTGGAGTTACACAAGTCCTTAGGCTGGAGTTACACAAGTCCTTTAGCTGGAGTTACACAAGTCCTTAGGCTGGAGTTACACAAAGCAACTTTCACACAACTTTAGTTGCAGCTGCAAGTGACATCATCTCAAGTAACTTTGTTAAATGAAGCAACTCAAATGCAAATGAAATCGCATGCAACTGACAATCTCTCAAGCTGCTTGTTTGATCATTCTATACTCACCCCGTCATTTGCTGCATTATATCGTGGTTTCACAAATTATTTGTTTATCCAACTGTTTGTTTATTGTAACAGCAAGGATATAGAAGAAATGCTAGCTAGAATAGCTCATCATGGACATTTTCAGTAGAAATTGGTTACATCTCCTGTTGTGCAAGTCTCTGTTCTGTCAACACTGATCGCGGTTGTGCTGCGCAGCACTGACAGCTGTCTCAACCAGCATCAGTGTCTCAACCAGCATCACTCTGTGTTTCAACCAGCATCACTCTGTGTCTCAACCAACAGCTGTCTCTCTGTGTTTCAACCAACAGCTGTCTCTCTGTGTTTCAACCAACAGCTGTCTCTCTGTGTTTCAACCAACAGCTGTCTCTCTGTGTTTCAACCAACAGCTGTCTCTCTGTGTCTCAACCAGCAGCTGTCTCTCTGTGTTTCAACCAACAGCTGTCTCTCTGTGTTTCAACCAACAGCTGTCTCTCTGTGTTTCAACCAACAGCTGTCTCTCTGTGTTTCAACCAACAGCTGTCTCTCTGTGTTTCAACCAACAGCTGTCTCTCTGTGTTTCAACCAACAGCTGTCTCTCTGTGTTTCAACCAACAGCTGTCTCTCTGTGTCTCAACCAGCAGCTGTCTCTCTGTGTTTCAACCAACAGCTGTCTCTCTGTGTTTCAACCAACAGCTGTCTCTCTGTGTCTCAACCAGCAGCTGTCTCTCTGTGTTTCAACCAACAGCTGTCTCTCTGTGTTTCAACCAACAGCTGTCTCTCTGTGTTTCAACCTTACAGCTGTCTCTCTGTGTTTCAACCAACAGCTGTCTCTCTGTGTTTCAACCAACAGCTGTCTCTCTGTGTTTCAACCAGCAGCTGTCTCTCTGTGTTTCAACCAGCATCTGCCAAATGACATCAATTACATCTACATTTTAGTTATTTAGAAGACGCTCTTATCCAGAGCGACTTACAGTTAGTTAGTAAATACCTGTTCATACTTTTTTCGTACTGGTCCCCCGTGGGAATAGAACCCACAACCCTGGCCTTGCAAGTGCCATGCTCTACCATTCTCTCCTCTCGCCTTCATCCTCTCCTCTCTTTCCCCTACCTAACCCTCCTCTCTTCCACCTACCTAACCCTCCTCTCTTCCCCCTACCTAACCCTCCTCTCTTCCCCCTACCTAACCCTCCTCTCTTCCCCCTACCTAACCCTCCTCTCCTCTCTTCCCCCTACCTAACCCTCCTCTCTTCCCCCTACCTAACCCTCCTCTCCTCTCTTCCCCCTACCTAACCCTCCTCTCCTCTCTTCCCCCTACCTAACCCTACTTTCTTCCCTCTACCTAACCCTCCTCTCCTCTCTTCCCCCTACCTAACCCTACTTTCTTCCCTCTACCTAACCCTCCTCTCCTCTCTTCCCCCTACCTAACCCTACTTTCTTCCCCCTACCTAACCCTCCTCTCCTCTCTTCCCCCTACCTAACCCTACTTTCTTCCCTCTACCTAACCCTCCTCTCCTCTCTTCCCCCTACCTAACCCTCCTCTCTTCCCCCTACCTAACCCTCCTCTCTTCCCCCTACCTAACCCTCCTCTCTTCCCCCTACCTAACCCTCCTCTCTTCCCCCTACCTAACCCTACTTTCTTCCCCCTACCTAACCCTCCTCTCCTCTCTTCCCCCTACCTAACCCTCCTCTCTTCCCCCTACCTAACCCTCCTCTCCTCTCTTCCCCCTACCTAACCCTCCTCTCTTCCCCCTACCTAACCCTCCTCTCTTTCCCCTACCTAACCCTCCTCTGTTCCCCCTACCTAACCCTCCTCTCTTCCCCCTACCTAACCCTCCTCTCCTCTCTTCCCCCTACCTAACCCTCCTCTCTTCCCTCTACCTAACCCTCCTCTCTTTCCCCTACCTAACCCTCCTCTCTTCCCCCTACCTAACCCTCCTCTCTTCCCCCTACCTAACCCTCCTCTCTTCCCCCTACCTAACCCTCCTCTCTTCCCCCTACCTAACCCTCCTCTCCTCTCTTCCCCCTACCTAACCCTCCTCTCCTCTCTTTCTCCTACCTAACCCTCCTCTCTTCCCCCTACCTAACCCTCCTCTCCTCTCTTCCCCCTACCTAACCCTACTTTCTTCCCCCTACCTAACCCTCCTCTCTTCCCCCTACCTAACCCTCCTCTCCTCTCTTTCCCCTACCTAACCCTCCTCTCTTCCCCCTACCTAACCCTCCTCTCCTCTCTTCCCCCTACCTAACCCTCCTCTCCTCTCTTCCCCCTACCTAACCCTCCTTTCTTCCCCCTACCTAACCCTCCTCTCTTTCCCCTACCTAACCCTCCTCTCTTCCCCCTACCTAACCCTCCTCTCTTCCCCCTACCTAACCCTCCTCTCTTTCCCCTACCTAACCCTCCTCTCTTCCCCCTACCTAACCCTCCTCTCTTCCCCCTACCTAACCCTCCTCTCCTCTCTTCCCCCTACCTAACCCTCCTCTCCTCTCTTCCCCCTACCTAACCCTCCTCTCTTCCCCCTACCTAACCCTCCTCTCCACTCGCTATTTCCTTCTCTATTATCTACCCTCCCTCTCTGTTTTTTTGACTGACTTTATTCTTATTGCTGTCTCTTTTTCTTCACTCCATCATCTCTCGATTTTCTCCATCTTCCTCTTTGGAAGGAATATAAAGGAACACAGTATCCAGCTGTCTCTCTGTGTCTCTCTGTGTTTCAACCAGCAGCTGTCTCTCTGTGTCTCTCTGTGTTTCAACCAGCAGCTGTCTCTCTGTGTTTCTCTGTGTTTCAACCAGCAGCTGTCTCTCTGTGTCTCTCTGTGTTTCAACCAGCAGCTGTCTCTCTGTGTCTCTCTGTGTTTCAACCAGCAGCTGTCTCTCTGTGTTTCTCTGTGTTTCAACCAGCAGCTGTCTCTCTGTGTCTCTCTGTGTTTCAACCAGCAGCTGTCTCTCTGTGTCTCTCTGTGTTTCAACCAGCAGCTGTCTCTCTGTGTCTCTCTGTGTTTCAACCAGCAGCCGTCTCTATGTGTCTCAACCAATGAGCTGAGTTAGTGAATATAAAGGAACACAGCAGTCAGTGTAAAGTCACAGAGTTTCTGTGTTCCTGTTTAGGTTCCGTGGAAGTGTGGTGTAATGGGTTCAGAATAGGTTTCCGAATCAGGGAGTGTGCGGGGGTTGATAGCTATGTTGGTTAAACGCTCTCCTTAAGTCATGTCTCTGCTATCACAATAACTATGAAATACACAATTTATCCTGCTTCAGTCATGTCTCCACTATCATAATAACTATGAAAAACACCATTTATCCTGCTTCAGTCATGTCTCCACTATCATAATAACTATGAAATACACCATTTATCCTGCTTCAGTCATGTCTCCACTATCATAATAACTATAAAATACTCCATTTATCCTTCCTTATTGACGTGTCTTGTCCTAAAGGGACAAACCAGAGACACGCAACTACGCAACAACCAACCCAGCCACGCACGCACGCATTCACACACACACACGGCGTACAGGAGTTATTTTAATGTGGAAAATATCAGCCCGCCCTGATCATCAAGACCTGACAGTCTCTAGATGAACCACTCTATAATCCACTCATGCTGCCTGCCTCCTCTTACATTCCTCCTCTCTTTTCCTGTCTTCCTCTTACATTCCTCCTCTCTCTTCTTCCGCTGCTGTACCGCAACATCTGGCCACTCCTGTCTTCCAAAACATTTGCTCTCACTTTACCATGGGTGTGTAAGAGTGTGTGCGTGAGTGTGTGTGTGTGTGTGTGTGTGTGTGTGTGTGTGTGTGTGTGTGTGTGTGTGCTCGCCTCTGTGTGTGTGCCCGTGTGTGTACAGTTTGTGTTTGTGTGTGCCCGTGTGTGTGCATTTTTTGTGTGTCTTTGTGTGTGCTTGCGTGTATATCTGCGTGTGTGGTTTGGAGCTGTCATGTCTCCGCTGCGGCAGTGCCTGTCCCTCAGCCCTGAGATGTATTATGACAGAGGGGGAGCGGAGTTCCCTGTCAGACTGACTCTGGGAATGACACTCCGTCAGAGTGATGAGCGACGCTCCCACCCTGCAGCCCTAGCCTCACTCTACCGCAGCACTGTGTCTGTTTCTCTCTCTCTCTCTCTCTCTCTCTCTGTGTGTGTGTGTGTGTGTGTGTGTGTGTGTGTGTGTGTGTGTGTGTGTGTGTGTGTGTTAACTAGATTGTAATTTTACATTAAATAAAATTGTGGGACTTACTTTACCTGTTTAAAAGTAGATTTCTGGTATCTGAAGAAGTTTCAAAAGTTTTACTTCAACAAAGCAGTTAAAGATATTCAAAGTTAAATGTAGTAAAATAATTACTATATCAACCATATTACTTTGGGTTGTGGGGCAGTTAGATCACACATTTCATCAGAAATACCTACACTTAGACTACTACACTGTTAGACACTTTTCTACTAGAATACCACCGTATTTTACTGTAATAACAGAACAGCCATTGTTGAAGTTTGAAAAAACTGTATAACTATGGTATCCTTAACTAGCATTGAAAATGTGAATCAATTCTTCCCCCCCCCCCCCAAAAATCTCTTTCACTAATTTCTGATTCATGCTTGTAACGTCAGTAGGCTACAGTAGCCTACGCTTTGGAGGGGGAAGGGCAGAAAGCCTACACACACACACTGGCAAAGATTTTCAGCTGGCAGGCAGACACTGGAATAAGTTTCTGAGTGAAGGCTTTGCATAGGCCCTTTGCTGATTTCTTTTGTGCGACTGGAAAAAAAAAAAGCCCAGAATTTAAAATAACATTATTAACTGGTTCCCATGTGTGTGTACATGTGAACTGGTTTAAATGTTTTTCTGACCTTACCTGTTGAAAACGATAATTGTGGCACTTCAGACAGACTGAGTTAGCAAATCTTGCTATGGTAACCAGGGAAGTGTCAAGTTACATGACAGTTGGACTTTAGCTTAAAGCTTGAGTAAGTAAGAGTTGTGTCCATGTACCCACGTGTCTGTTATATGTAAATAGTTTATGATTAGTGAATGCCATAATGTATTTATTTTGTCAGATACTCCCTATTAACTGACATATTATTTTTTCAAAGCCGATTTAGCTGTTTGGTCCGAACAGATTCACAAATCATGGGAATATGTTGCACTATGAAGATGCAACACCCCTTTTTATTTTTTTTATTTAACTAACTAGGCAAGTCAGTTAAGAACAAATTCTTATTTAGAATGACGGCCTACCTACAGAGCAAATTAGGTTTGAGTGCCTAAGGACACATCAACAGGTTTTTCACCTTCGGCTCGGGTATTCAAACCAGCGACCTTTCGGTCACTGGCCCAACGCTCTAACCGCTAGGCTACCTGCCGCCCTTAGCAGGCCTGCTCTCTCCGTGGCTAAAGCAACTGTGAGAAACATGCTATGAAACCCACAAAACGGATTTGTTAGATTAATGATAGTGTTTTTAGACAAAGCAAGGAAAGTGGAATTCAAAACGTGAGGATGTTTTATTGGAATTTTCAGCTGTTGTTGTTAAGTAACAAATCTGCTAGCTTCTGACATGACAGACTGCATCTTTAATGGAAGCAGGTGATGGGTTACGAAAACAGCTTAACGCTTGATAGAATATATATTTTTCCTGTTCTGATGTAAGCTTTGAAAAGCAGAGAAGTAGAGGAAGATTAAACATTTAACATTTTGGGGGGAAAGTGGTCAAAACGGCAGTTGTTTCAAAAAGTTAGAGGAAATTGAATGTCATTGATGTGGTTTAGTAAAACAGCTGTATCGTTTGATTGGTAGAAAATATATTTGTTACCATTTCAGATTTGAATAGCAGAGAAGTAGACAAAGATTTCATACGCACTAACTTTTTGTCTAAGTGGTTTGCAAAGTGGTCAAAGTAGCTGATTTGTGTAAAAAGTCACATTGTCTACAGTGAATAGAATATAATGTTGGGAGTCATGATGTGACAATGGGCCCTTTAGAATGCTGAGGAAATCCTATTAATGTGGATGGAGGACAAAAAGAAGGACAAAAAGCTTGATAGTTTAAAGGTATAAAAGACATCCAAAAGGTGTATACAAACACACTATTCAAGACCGATCTGCACGTTTTAAAGTTTGTATTACGTTTCTAGCTTAAACGGTCTGGGAGGAGTAGCTTTCCCAAAAAATATATAATTAGAAGTATGACAAAGATTTAGAATGGGACATTTGCTTCGCAAGTCCCACTAATAATCAAGCCTGTACCCCCACTCGGGCACGAGGAGATTGGGTTCCTACAGGGAATGTGTGTGTGCGTGCACATGCTAGCGTGTCTGTGTGTGTTTGTGTGTGTGACGTGTGAGAGATCAGATTAAAGACCAGAGGATGGAGGGGAAGTGTGGCGTT
This sequence comes from Thymallus thymallus, assembly GCA_023634145.1. Lineage (NCBI taxonomy): Eukaryota > Metazoa > Chordata > Actinopteri > Salmoniformes > Salmonidae > Thymallus > Thymallus thymallus. The sequence continues at coordinate 32,090,007 of CM042378.1, read as the reverse complement.
GCATGCTACCCAAGCACATGTTACAGACACAGACATATAGATACCACATCCCAGGAGACTACTGGCTCCTCCTAGATCTGTTTTTCTTCCTCATGTCCAAACTATACCCCTGGTCTACAGTAGTTGATGTGGGAATAGCTGTAGTTGTTAGATCTGCGCTGAAGTGTGAGTGTCCTCCTCGATGCTGAACCATGTATTGAGATCAGTAGTTAGCCTAACCAGGAAGCTGAACCATGTATGAAGATCAGTAGTTAGCCTAACAAGGAATCTGTCTACTGATCCTCTGGTTATGATGTCAGACATGAAACAGGCGTGATGCTTTAGTTGACCCCATGACCCCTTGACCCCTCATCATAGAGTTGTGGCTGGGACATCATGACTTTGTGTTCAAGTGCCTATTCACAGAGTTCTTTCTGTATGGGAAGATGGTGCCATACTGTATGGACCCAACTTTTCTATTTTGTGTTTCTTTTTGGCGTTTCTTTTTTTAATGATCGACAAGAACTTTTGAACATCAGCTACTAACCTCAATTCCGGCGTCAACTTTGACTCATCTGCCCTGGTCTCGGACCCAATGGGCCTCCGATCGTGGATTGGCTACCAACGGGACTCTAATAACTGCAATATTCTCAGCTTTTCTAAAAACATGGCTTTCAGACAAGATACCCCCCATGGCTATCCAACCCGATGGATTCTCCAACCACCAAGCAGACAGCACATTGGATTCAGGGAAATCTAGGGAGAGGGGTATGCCTCTTCATCAACAGCACAGTGGAAGTCTGGACCCATTGTTCACCCGTCTTGGAATAGCTGGTGGTCGAATGCTGACCCTTCTACCTCCTAAGAAGAGATTTTATCTGTTATCATGACTGCTGTATATATTCCACCTCAGGACAGTACAGTTAACAAACTTTACATGGCTATAAACAAGCAGGAAGCCATGCACCCAGAGGCTGCTTTCCTTGTTGCCGGTGATTTGAATTGCGCATCATTAAGACATGTATCAAACAAACAAGCAAAAGGACAATATACTGTAGGTGAAATCCTATTACACAGGCTCCGACGCCCGACACATGTGCCAGGGGCTACAGTCCATTACAGATTACAAAGGAAAACCCAGCCATGATCTGCCCAATTATGCCTTTCTACCAGACGAACTCAATGCATTTTATTCAAGCTTTGACAGAAAAAACACAGAGCTGTGCACGAGGGCCCGCGCTGACCCTGGAGACTGGGGGATCTCGCTCTCAGAGACCGACGCGATTAAGGTTTTAATCAGGTCAACACTCGTAAGGCTGTACGGCCAGCGATGATGAGACAGCTTACAAGGAGGAGGTCAGTGACATAATAACCTCTCCCTCAACATCAGTAAGACCAAGGAGCTGATCGTGGACTACAGGAAGGGTGGGGGCTGCAGTGGAGTGGGTCGAGAACTTCAAGATCCTAGGAGTCCAAACCAATAAGGACTTAAAATGGTCCAGGGTCAGTTCACAGTCGTGAAGAAGGAGCGACAGTGCCTCTTCCCTCTCAGGAAGTTAAAAAGATTTGGCACGGGTCCTCAAATCCTCAAAAGGTTCTACAGCTACAGCATTGAGAGCATCTTGACTAGCTGAATCAATGCTTGGTATGTCAACTGCGCATGGCGCTGTCAGTGTGGACAGAATTTTTGCACACTCACTCTATGCACATTCTACACACTAACTCACCCACACTGACACTCCAACACACACACACATACACTAAATGTTCTTACACACACATAACACGCACACACATTCATACTGACTCTACACACACGCACACACACTGCTACTCTGTTGATCATATATCCTAATGCCTAGTCACCTTACCCCTATACATATCTACCTCTTTCACTCCAGTATCCCTGCACATTGTAAAAATGGTATAGCTACTGACCCTGGAACTGAACCTGCATATAGCTACTGACCCTGGAACTGACCCTGTATATAGCTATTGACCCTGGAGCTGACCCTGTATATAGCTACTGACCCTGGAACTGACCCTGTATATAGCTATTGACCCTGGAGCTGACCCTGTATATAGCTACTGACCCTGGAACTGACCCTGTATATAGCTACTGACCCTGGAACTGACTCTGTATATAGCTACTGACCCTGGAACTGACCCTGTATATAGCTACTGACCCTGGAACTGACTCTGTATATAGCTACTGACCCTGGAATTGACCCTGTATATAGCTACTGACCCTGGAACTGACCCTGTATATAAATACTGACCCTGGAATTGACCCTGTATATACTACTGACCCTGTATATAGCTACTGACCCTGGAACTGACCCTGTATATAAATACTGACCCTGGAATTGACCCTGTATATAGCTACTGACCCTGGAATTGAACCTGTATATAGCTACTGACCCTGTATATAGCTCCTGACCCTGGAACTGACCCTGTATATACTACTGACCCTGGAACTGACCCTGTATATACTACTGACCCTGGAACTGACCCTGTATGTACTACTGACCCTGGAACTGACCCTGTATATACGACTAACCCTGGAACTCTCCCTGTATATACTACTAACCCTGGAACTGACCCTGTATATACGACTAACCCTGGAACTGACCCTGTATATACTACTGACCCTGGAACTGACCCTGTATATACGACTAACCCTGGAACTCTCCCTGTATATATTACTAACCCTGGAACTGACCCTGTATATACGACTAACCCTGGAACTGACCCTGTATATACTACTGACCCTGGAACTGACCCTGTATATAGCTACTGACCCTGGAACTGACCCTGTATGTACTACTGACCCTGGAACTGACCCTGTATGTAGCTTACTTACTTTCTCATTTTCTTCATGTCTATTTTGCGTGTGGTTTTGTTCTACTAGACTTTTTATTAATTTTTTTATAGTACTACTGACATTGATTATCTATTTTTATAGTACTACTGACATTGATTATCTCTTTTTGTATAGTACTACTGACATTGATTATCTCTTTTATAGTACTACTGACATTGATTATCTATTTGTATAGTACTACTGACATTGATTATCAATTTTATAGTACAACTGACATTGATTATCTATTTTATAGTACTACTGACATTGATTATCTATTTTATAGTACTACTGACATTGATTATCAATTTTATAGTACAACTGACATTGATTATCTATTTTATAGTACTACTGACATTGATTATCTATTTTATAGTACTACTGACATTGATTATCTATTTTTATAGTACTACTGACATTGATTATCTATTTTATAGTACTACTGACATTGATTATCTCTTTTTTTATAGTACTACTGACATTGATTATCTATTTTTATAGTACAACTGACATTGATTATCTATTTTTATAGTACTACTGACATTGATTATCTATTTTTTATAGTACTACTGACATTGATTATCTCTTTTTTTATAGTACTACTGACATTGATTATCTCTTTTTTTATAGTACTACTGACATTGATTATCTATTTTTATAGTACTACTGACATTGATTATCTATTTTTTATAGTACTACTGACATTGATTATAAATTTTTTATAGTACTACTGACATTGATTATCTATTTTTTATAGTACTACTGACATTGATTATCTATTTTTTATAGTACTACTGTGTGTGTGTGTCTGTGTTAATATGACGTGACAACTCCTCTCTGCCAATGCTTTGATTCTGAAAGATCAAGTAAAGTATCCGTGTTTGTTTGGGAGATGTATTACCATGACAACTGCACAACCTCTGACCTCGACATCAGACGTCATTGTTCAACACCTTTTGTGTTGCTGTGGAACCCACCTGTTGCTGTGGAAACACACACATGTCAGGAACAGTTTGGGGCGAGTTTTAGAGACACGCTTGAAATCTAGATGAGCTGAGCCGTGAAATCTGATCAGCATGCCTGCCAGAGAGTGACTCAGAACAATTTGTTTGTTTCCTTAAGGAACGCAGTGTGTAAACCACAAACACACATACACACACATATTCACAAACACTGACAGGGAGAGAAAAGGCTTCCAGCAGCCTTGGATTCATGCTCCATTTGTTCCTCATTACTGAGCTTTGAACAGAGTCCCCCATCACCATTATCATACATAGCAGAGAGAGAAGAACATCCGTGTGAGAGGATCCTTCTGAAGCCACCGTATAACAAACATCTGAGTGAGAGGATCCATCTAAAGCCACCGTACAATGAACATCTGAGTGAGAGGATCCCTCTGAAGCCACCGTTCAACAAACATCTGGCGAGAGGATCCATCTGAAGCCACCGTAGAAGGAACATCTGAGTGAAAGTATCCATTTGAAGCCACCTTAGAATGAACATCTGAGTGTGAGGATCCATCTGAAACCACAGTTGAACGAAGATCTGAGTGAGAGGATCCATTTAAATTTCCCATAGAACGAACATCTGAGTGAGAAGATCTGTTTAAATTTCCCATAGACAGACCATCTGAGTAAGAGGAGGATGTAAGGGTTCACAATTCCCTCGTTATCTGGACCCAGTGCACAGTGCTAGCTTATCATCAGTCCGTGATCCTACTAATAACACACCACTTCATTGATCTAGGTAATTAGCAAGCTGAAACAGCTCAACCTCTCTCCCTGGTGGCCAATCATTAGTAGGACGAGACACAATGTGGATATAATTTGAGAGCAACACAGATCTATTCCAATTTTACAAAAACAGTTTGATCAACTGGATCTTGACAGCATTGCAAAGGTATTGATATGATCATACGAGGATCTGGACAGCAGTGTAAAGTTCCTCCAGTCCAGACTGCCTCTGCCTCAACACACTGCTTCCTCCAGTCCAGACTTCCTCTGCCTCAACACACTGCTTCCTCCAGTCCAGACTGCCTCTGCCTCAACACACTGCTTCCTCCAGTCCAGACTGCCTCTGCCTCAACACAGGGACAGGCCAGGATGAAATGAGGCATTATAGGAGAGAGTGATGAAAGAGAGAAAAGTGGCGATAGAGAGATAAGAGGAGAGGGAATGTGGATGAGAGGAAGAGAGCAAAGGATGAATGTGACCTTCATGTGTGGATTTTTGCACGTTTGAGAGAGACAGAAGAACATTTGGAGATATAGAAGAATGTTTGGAGAGACAGAAGAACATTTGGAGATATAGAAGAATGTTTGGAGAGACAGAAGAACATTTGGAGATATAGAAGAATGTTTCGAGAGAGAGAATAATATTTGGAGATATAGAAGAATGTTTGGAGAGACAGAAGAACATTTGGAGATATAGAAGAATGTTTGGAGAGACAGAATAATATTTGGAGATATAGAAGAATGTTTGGAGAGACAGAATAACATTTGGAGATATAGAAGAATGTTTGGAGAGACAGAAGAACATTTAGAGATATAGAAGAATGTTTGGAGACACAGAATAACATTTGGAGAAATAGAAGAATGTTTGGAGACAGAATAACATTTGGAGATATAGAAGAATGTTTGGAGACACAGAATAACATTTAGAGATATAGAAGAATGTTTGGAGACACAGAATAACATTTGGAGAAATAGAAGAATGTTTGGAGAGACAGAATAATATTTGGAGATATAGAAGAATGTTTGGAGAGACAGAATAACATTTGGAGATATAGAAGAATGTTTGGAGAGACAGAAGAACATTTAGAGATATAGAAGAATGTTTGGAGACACAGAATAACATTTGGAGAAATAGAAGAATGTTTGGAGACAGAATAACATTTGGAGATATAGAAGAATGTTTCTCTCCTTCTCTCCTTTTCTCTTCTACTCTCTCCTTCTCTCCTTCTCTCCTCTACTATCTCCTTCTCTCCTTCTCTCCTCTACTATCTCCTTCTCTCCTCTACTATCTCCTTCTCTCCTTCTCTCCTGTACTCTCTCCTTCTCTCCTCTACTATCTCCTTCTCTCCTCTACTCTCTCCTTCTCTCCTCTACTATCTCCTTCTCTCCTCTACTATCTCCTTCTCTCCTTCTCTCCTCTACTCTCTCCTTCTCTCCTCTACTCTCTCCTTCTCTCCTCTACTATCTCCTTCTCTCCTTCTCTCTTCTACTATCTCCTTCTCTCCTCTACGCTCTCCTTCTCTCCTCTACTATCTCCTTCTCTCCTCTACTCTCTCCCTCTCTCCTCTACTATCTCCTTCTCTCCTTCTCTCCTCTACTATCTCCTTCTCTCCTTCTCTCCTCTACTATCTCCTTTTCTCCTCTACTCTCTCCTTCTCTCCTCTACTATCTCCTTCTCTACTCTACTCTCTCCTTCTCTCCTCTACTATCTCCTTCTCTCCTCTACTATCTCCTTCTCTCCTCTACTCTCTCCTTCTCTCCTCTACTATCTCCTTCTCTCCTCTACTCTCTCCTCTCTCTCCTTCTCTTCTCTCCTCTACTCTCTCCTCTCTCCTTCTCTTCTCCTTCTCTCCTCTACTCTCTCCTTCTCCCCATCTTTTCTCCTCTCCTCTCTCCTTCTCTCCTCTACTATCTCCTTCTCTCCTCTACTCTCTCCTTCTCTCCTCTACTATCTCCTTCTCTCCTTCTCTCCTCTACTCTCTCCTTCTCTCCTCTACTCTCTCCTCTCTCCTTCTCTTCTCTCCTCTACTCTCTCCTCTCTCCTTCTCTTCTCCTTCTCTTCTCCTTCTCTCCTCTACCCTCTCCTCTCCTCTCCTCTCCTCTCCTCTCCTCTCCTCTCCTCTCCTCTCCTCTCTCCTTCTCTCCTCCTTCTCCTTCTCTCCTCTCATTTCATCCCTCTTTGTCCTAATGTACCTTTCCTCTCTATCCATTTGCTGCACCCATCATATTAACCCCTCTCTTCTTTCTCCTCTACTCACCCATCATATTAACCCCTCTCTTCTTCTCTCCTCTACTCACCCATCATATTAACCCCTCTCTTCTTCTCTCCTCTACTCACCCATCATATTAACCCCTCTCTTCTTCTCTCCTCTACTCACCCATCATATTAACCCCTCTCTTCTTTCTCCTCTACTCACCCATCATATTAACCCCTCTCTTCTTCTCTCCTCTACTCACCCATCATATTAACCCCTCTCTTCTTCTCTCCTCTACTCACCCATCATATTAACCCCTCTCTTCTTCTCTCCTCTACTCACCCATCATATTAACCCCTCTTCTTCTCTCCTCTACTCATCCATCATATTAACCCCTCTCTTCTTTCTCCTCTACTCACCCATCATATTAACCCCTCTCTTCTTCTCTCCTCTACTCACCCATCATATTAACCCCTCTCTCCTTCTCTCCTCTACTCACCCATCATATTAACCCCTCTCTCCTTCTCTCCTCTACTCACCCATCATATTAACCCCTCTCTCCTTCTCTCCTCTACTCACCCATCATATTAACCCCTCTCTCCTTCTCTCCTCTACTCACCCATCATATTAACCCCTCTCTCCTTCTCTCCTCTACTCACCCATCATATTAACCCCTCTCTCCTTCTCTCCTCTACTCACCCATCATATTAACCCCTCTCTCCTTCTCTCCTCTACTCACCCATCATATTAACCCCTCTCTCCTTCTCTCCTCTACTCACCCATCATATTAACCCCTCTCTCCTTCTCTCCTCTACTCACCCATCATATTAACCCCTCTCTCCTTCTCTCCTCTACTCACCCATCATATTAACCCCTCTCTCCTTCTCTCCTCTACTCACCCATCATATTAACCCCTCTCTCCTTCTCTCCTCTACTCACCCAACATATTAACCCCTCTCTCCTTCTCTCCTCTACTCACCCATCATATTAACCCCTCTCTCCTTCTCTCCTCTACTCACCCATCATATTAACCCCTCTCTTCTTCTCTCCTCTACTCACCCATCATATTAACCCCTCTCTCCTTCTCTCCTCTACTCACCCAACATATTAACCCCTCTCTCCTTCTCTCCTCTACTCACCCATCATATTAACCCCTCTCTCCTTCTCTCCTCTACTCACCCATCATATTAACCCCTCTCTTCTTCTCTCCTCTACTCACCCATCATATTAACCCCTCTCTCCTTCTCTCCTCTACTCACCCAACATATTAACCCCTCTCTCCTTCTCTCCTCTACTCACCCATCATATTAACCCCTCTCTCCTTCTCTCCTCTACTCACCCATCATATTAACCCCTCTCTCCTTCTCTCCTCTACTCACCCATCATATTAACCCCTCTCTTCTTCTCTCCTCTACTCACCCATCATATTAACCCCTCTCTCCTTCTCTCCTCTACTCACCCATCATATTAACCCCTCTCTCCTTCTCTCCTCTACTCACCCATCATATTAACCCCTCTCTTCTTCTCTCCTCTACTCACCCATCATATTAACCCCTCTCTCCTTCTCTCCTCTACTCACCCATCATATTAACCCCTCTCTCCTTCTCTCCTCTACTCACCCATCATATTAACCCCTCTCTTCTTCTCTCCTCTACTCACCCATCATATTAACCCCTCTCTCCTTCTCTCCTCTACTCACCCATCATATTAACCCCTCTCTCCTTCTCTCCTCTACTCACCCATCATATTAACCCCTCTCTTCTTCTCTCCTCTACTCACCCATCATATTAACCCCTCTCTCCTTCTCTCCTCTACTCACCCATCATATTAACCCCTCTCTCCTTCTCTCCTCTACTCACCCATCATATTAACCCCTCTCTTCTTCTCTCCTCTACTCACCCATCATATTAACCCCTCTCTCCTTCTCTCCTCTACTCACCCATCATATTAACCCCTCTCTCCTTCTCTCCTCTACTCACCCATCATATTAACCCCTCTCTTCTTCTCTCCTCTACTCACCCATCATATTAACCCCTCTCTCCTTCTCTCCTCTACTCACCCATCATATTAACCCCTCTCTCCTTCTCTCCTCTACTCACCCATCATATTAACCCCTCTCTTCTTCTCTCCTCTACTCACCCATCATATTAACCCCTCTCTCCTTCTCTCCTCTACTCACCCATCATATTAACCCCTCTCTTCTTCTCTCCTCTACTCACCCATCATATTAACCCCTCTCTTCTTCTCTCCTCTACTCACCCATCATATTAACCCCTCTCTCCTTCTCTCCTCTACTCACCCATCATATTAACCCCTCTCTTCTTCTCTCCTCTACTCACCCATCATATTAACCCCTCTCTCCTTCTCTCCTCTACTCACCCATCATATTAACCCCTCTCTTCTTCTCTCCTCTACTCACCCATCATATTAACCCCTCTCTTCTTCTCTCCTCTACTCACCCATCATATTAACCCCTCTCTCCTTCTCTCCTCTACTCACCCATCATATTAACCCCTCTCTTCTTCTCTCATCCCTTTCTCTCAAACATTCTCCCTCCCTTTCCTCTATTCCATATCCCATTCTTCCCTGGTATCTGCCATGTGAGTGGAGTGGGGAGGGAGTCACAAGGTTAGGTTAACCTGCTGTTTGATAGCAGCATGTCACATCGGCCACAGCCCTATCTATGCTTACAATAACACACAACAATCAGACACACAGAGAGAGAGAGAGAGAGAGAGGGGGAATGGGGGAGAGAGGGTGGGGGAGAGAGAGAGGTAGCAATACATATACAAACACACACACATACAAAATCACACATGCACGCTCTCTGTCTCATTTATCATGCGTGGGGTGATGTTGATGGAGGAGAGGAAGCCATCCTTACCACTCTAATCCATTAAAAACACACACGCACTCTCTCTCATTTATTATGTGTGGTGTTAATGAGGACAGCTGTTCTAATCTGAGATCCTGTTGGGAGACATGGGAGAGATATACCCCAGCGTGCCGAGGGAAGGGGGAGGTGGGGGGGTGTAGGGGAGGGAGTCAGCAAACAAGCCCAGTTGGGAGCCATATCCCATGCATGCCAACTCTGACCTTGGGGGAGAGAAAGAGAGAGAGAAAGAGAGAGGGGGGGAGGGAGAGAAAGAGAGAGCGAGAGTGAGAGATAGAGAGAGAGATGGAAGGAAAACAGATGTCAAATGTCTTTAAAAAATAAAAGGGGGGACCCAGGCAAAGAAATAAGAGTGGGAAAGGGAGATTGGACTGTACTGTGGTGGTTAAGGTGAGGAAAGGGAGATTGGACTGTACTGTGGTGGTTAAGGTGAGGAAAGGGAGATTGCACTGTGGTGGTTTAGGTGAGGAAAGGGAGATTGAACTGTACTGTGGTGGTTAAGGTGAGGAAAGGGAGATTTAACTGTACTGTGGTGGTTAAGGTGAGGAAAGGGAGATTGAACTGTACTGTGGTGGTTAAGGTGAGGAAAGGCAGATTGAACTGTACTGTGGTGGTTAAGGTGAGGAAAGGCAGATTGAACTGTACTGTGGTGGTTTAGGTGAGGAAAGGGAGATTGGACTGTACTGTGGTGGTTAAGGTGAGGAAAGGGAGATTGCACTGTGGTGGTTTAGGTGAGGAAAGGGAGATTGAACTGTACTGTGGTGGTTAAGGTGAGGAAAGGGAGATTTAACTGTACTGTGGTGGTTAAGGTGAGGAAAGGGAGATTGAACTGTACTGTGGTGGTTAAGGTGAGGAAAGGCAGATTGAACTGTACTGTGGTGGTTAAGGTGAGGAAAGGCAGATTGAACTGTACTGTGGTGGTTAAGGTGAGGAAAGGGAGATTGAACTGTACTGTGGTGGTTAAGGTGAGGAAAGGGAGATTGAACTGTACTGTGGTGGTTAAGGTGAGGAAAGGCAGATTGAACTGTACTGTGGTGGTTAAGGTGAGGAAAGGGAGATTGAACTGTACTGTGGTGGTTAAGGTGAGGAAAGGGAGATTGAACTGTACTGTGGTGGTTAAGGTGAGGAAAGGCAGATTGAACTGTACTGTGGTGGTTAAGGTGAGGAAAGGCAGATTGAACTGTACTGTGGTGGTTAAGGTGAGGAAAGGCAGATTGAACTGTACTGTGGTGGTTAAGGTGAGGAAAGGCAGATTGAACTGTACTGTGGTGGTTAAGGTGAGGAAAGGGAGATTGAGATTGAACTGTACTGTGGTGGTTAAGGTGAGGAAAGGGAGATTGAACTGTACTGTGGTGGTTAAGGTGAGGAAAGGGAGATTGTACTGTACTGTGGTGGTTAAGGTGAGGAAAGGGAGATTGAACTGTACTGTGGTGGTTGAGGTGAGGAAAGGGAGATTGAACTGTACTGTGGTGGTTAAGGTGAGGAAAGGGAGATTGAACTGTACTGTGGTGGTTAAGGTGAGGAAAGGGAGATTGAACTGTACTGTGGTGGTTAAGGTGCGCCAGTTTGCCCTGTTCTGTGAAGGGAGTAGTACACAGCGTTGTACTAGATCTTCAGTTTCTTGGCAATTTCTCGCATGGAATAGCCTTCACTTCTCAGAACAAGAATAGACTGACAAGTTTCAGAAGAAAGTTCTTTGTTTCTGGCCATTTTGAGCCTGTAATCGAACCCACAAATGCTGATGCTCCAGATACTCAACTAGTCTAAAGAAGGCCAGTTTTATTGCTTCTTTAATCAACACTTCAGTTTTCAGCTGTGCTAACATAATTGCAAAAGGGTTTTCTAATGATCAATTAGCCTTTTAAAATGATAAACTTGGATTAGCTAACACAACGTGCAATTGGAACACAGGAGTGATGGTTGCTGATATTGTATGTAAACTTCTGACCCACTGGAATTGTGATATAGTGAATTATAAGTAATCTGTCTGTAAACAGTTGTTGGATGAATAACTTGTGTCATGCACAAAGTAGATGTCCTAACCAACTTGCCAAAACTATAGTTTGTTAACATGAGATCTGTGGAGTGGTTGAAAAATGAGTTTTAATGACTTCAACCTAAGTGTATGTAAACTTCCGACTTCAACTGTATGTATATGGAAAATATATATATATATACACACTACCGTTCAGAAGATTGGGGTCGCTTGTTTTTGTCCATTAAAATAACATCAAATTGATGAGAAATACAGTGTAGATATTGTTAATGCTGTAAATGACTATTGTAGCTAGAAACGGCAGATTTTTTATGGAATATCTACATAGGCGTACAGAGGCCCGTTATCAGCAACCATCACTCCTGTGTTCCAAATGCACGTTGTGTTAGCTAATCCAAGTTTATCATTTTAAAAGGCTAATTGATCATTAGAAAACCCTTTTGCAATTATGTTAGCACAGCTGAAAACTGTTGTGTTGATTTAAAGAAGCAATAAAACTGGCCTTCTTTAGACTAGTTGAGTATCTGGAGCATCAGCATTTGTGAGTTCGATTACAGGCTCAAAATGTCCAGAAACAAATAACTTTCTTCTGAAACTCTTCAGTCTATTCTTGTTCTGAGAAATGAAGGCTATTCCATGTGAGAAATTGCCAAGAAACTGAAGATTTAAAATCCTAAAATCTGAATGTAATACCTTTTACTGTGAATCAGTTACAGCAGTTTTAGTGAACGGTGGTATTTTTCTAGAATTCTATGGAATGTTCCGTTATCAGACACTTTCTTATCTGGACTGTATATTAAGCACAGATCTGCACACAAAACATACAAATGGCATTTAGTCTTACATATGATAAGGAAAGACATACACAAGTAATATAATAATAACTTTATTGAAATAGCTTTATTGAGGAGTATACAGCATCTCAGTCAAGCCTGAAAACAAAGTAAAAGTTACATTGAAAGTTGGAATGTGAAATGTACTTTTGGCATATAATAACAATAAATGCCTTTTACAACTTCAATTTCTTTATGTACATACATTCCACTAGGCCTGTAGCCTAATACAGGAAGAGTCAGAATGGGAAAATTACCTGTGACAATCTGAGCTACTAGGTGAAGACTAGGAGTCCCTTTTCTAGAGCTTACGTCTGCAATAAGTCACAATCACTGGATTAGGTGAGGATGTGATTGTCCCTTGGCTCTGTCTGCAGCCTTAGCAGCATGTTGTCCAGTCTCTCCAGCCCCATTCTGTCCTTGACACTGTGGGGACAGCTTCTATTGGCTGCCTGGTGGACAGGTGATATGTCCATAGAGTCGTCCTCCTCACGAAGGTCTGAGAGCTGACAGTCCACCACAGGGTCCTACAGACAGAGAGAGAAAGAGAGTATTTTAAAAACATACTGTATGATCTAATACACAGTATAAACTGTATAGGCCTAATAGACAAATGCACTTCAAATTGTCAATATGGGCTTTTTATTTTGTACAGTTATCAATGACAACATTAACATAAAAATACAAAGAGAAGAGCTAAATCAACTAGCTAGCTAGCTAGTTTCCTACAGTGGCAAGAAAAAGTATGTGAACCCTTTGGAATTACCTGGATTTCTCCATAAACTGGTCATAAAATTTGATCTGATTTTCATCTAAGTCACAACAATAGACAAACACAGTGTGCTTAAACTAATAACACACAAATTATTGTATTTTTCTTGTCTATATTGAATACATAATTTAAACATTCACAGTGTAGGTTGAAAAAAAAACCCTAGGCTAATGACTTCTCCAAAAGCTAAAAGCCTTGATGTTCACCATTCAAATTGTCTAGAAATTGAGAAAGTTCAGCACTGTTGCTACTCTCCCTAGGAGTGGCCATCCTGCAAAGATTACTGCAAGACCACAGCGCAGAATGCTCAATGAGGTTAAGAAGAATCCTCAAAGTGTCAGCTAAAGACTTACAGAAATCTCTGGAACATACTAACATCTCTGTTGACGAGTCTACGATACGTAAAACACTAAACGAGAATGGTGTTCATGGGAGGACACCACGGTAGAAGCCACTGCTGTCCAAAAAAACCATTGCTACACGTCTGAAGTTCGCAAAAGAGCATCTGAATGTTCCACAGTGCTACTGGCAACATATTCTGTGGACAGAATAATGTTGTTTGGAAGGAAAACACAACACTATGTGGAGAAAAAAAGGCACAGCACACCAACATCAAAACCTCATCCCAACTGTAAAGTATGGTCGAGGGAGCATCATGGTTTGGGGCTGCTTTGCTGCCTCAGGGCCTGGACAGCTTGCTATCATCGACAGAAAGATAAATTCCCAAGTTTATCAAGACATTTTGCAGGAGAATGTAAGGCTATCTGTCCGTCAATTGAAGCTCAACAGAAGTTGGGTGATGCAACAGGACAACGACCCAAAACACAGAAGTAAATCAACAACAGAATGGCTTCAACAGAAGAAAATACGCCTTCTGGAGCGGCCCAGTCAGAGACCTGACCTCAACCCCATTGAGATGCTTTGGCATGACCTCAAAAGAGCGGTTCACACCACATCATTAATCCTCCCTAACTGACGTGAGGACTGGGTTTTGGCTCATCCACTCCCCCTGGTGGGAGTTAGCGGCTTCACCACTACCCAGCCCTTACAGTTTAAGCAGACTGCGTTTGTCTATTGTAGTGACTTAGATGAAGCTCAGATCAAATTTTATGACCAATTTATGCAGAAATCCAGGTAATTCTTGCCATTGTAGTTACCTAATTTTGTCTGTCTCTCTATCTCCCCATCAGAGTATCAAACGTGTACACGTATGCACAGCAGTGTTCTAGAATATTGGACCGTTGGCATACATACTTTTTACATTCTCAGCGCAGCTCAAGCAATTTCACCAACTGTCAACACATTCAAATGAATAGAGGCCGCGTACCGAGAGAAACGTTGGTTGAGAATTGTGGGGAGGTGCGCGTTTGGGCTGTTCATCCCCCGCAGATGGTGGTCTCAGAGCCGCATACTGATGTCACAATGGGACACCGGACTATCGCGTCTCAGCGTCTGTGGACTATGATTTATGCTTAACGCATTACTTGTTATCAAAAGTACATTTCACAGACTCAAATCGTAAAAAATACTCTAAAATGGAAATATTATAATTACCAACATAAAATCAAATTGTATACAGTTTCTTACCTTGTACCTTGTTGTTGCCATGAGCTCAATGACAAAGCTGTAAAAGTTGTGAGAAACTTTTCAGGTCAAGTAGAGGTATGGTTGCGTTGGTGTATACTACTTTGCATGTTAGCTAACCCTTCTCCTAACCTTAACCCTTTAACCTAACTCCTAACCTTAACCCTAACCTTAACCTTAACCCTAACAGAACATTTAGAAACAATGACTGGGTCGCGTCTCCGGCAACCTAACCGATAGAATGAACGACCAGCCGGCTTGGGTAGCATCACTAGATTTGTGTCGGGACTATATATCGTTGAAGGATGAAAATATGTCAATCATTATTTGAAGATGTTGGTAACCAGATATAAATATCCTCCAAACACCGGCATCAAGGGCATGTGTGTGTGTGTGTGTGTTTGTGTGTGTGTGTGTCTGAGTCTGTGTGTGTGTGTGTGTGTGTGTGTGTGTGTGTGTGTGTGTGTGTGTGTGTGTGTTAGAGAGAAGTGGAGGGGATTGTACAGGAAGGTGTATAGGAAGGTGAGGGTTAGCATGACACATATGCTCTTGTGTGTGCTTCATGGTTATAGTTGCGTAGGGAGTGGTGTATATATACACACACACACTAAGATAATATCTGATTGAAGCATGGTTTGTGTCTTCCAGAGCTCAGAGCAGAAATACTGAAGAGCTGGTGAACCAACAGACACACACCCAGAGGGAGCAGAGAGACACACTTCTCAGGTAGGTAACATCTGAGTCAAAGCCCAGAGAGGAACAGAGGAGGGGAGAGGAGAGGAGAGGAGAGGAGAGGAGAGGAGAGGAGAGGAGAGGAGAGGAGAGGAGAGGAGAGGAGAGGAGAGGAGGGGATGGGAGAGGAGAGGAGGGATAGGAGAGGAGAGGAGAGGTAGGGGATGGGAGAGGAGAGGAGGGATAGGAGAGGAGAGGCTGTACAGTTATCTATGAGACACCTTTGTTAAGCCCCCTCATGGTTTTTGTTTTCAACTGGAGTTCAGGGACTGTTTGGGGAATGTCCGCTCCCCCCTCCCCTCCTCCTATTCCTCCCCTATTCCTCCTCTCTTCCTCCCCCCCCCCCCCCCCCCCCCTCCTAATCCGCTCCTCCCCCTCCTCCGCCTCCCCTCCTCCTCTTCTTCTTCTTCTTCCTCCTCCTCCTCCTCCGCAGTAAGTTTCATGTGAGTCTCCCCTCATCTCCACCCCTCCCCTCCCCTCTGTTGTGTGTAGCCCAGAGAGATATTAACTGACTGAGTCTCGTGTGAATCTCAGAGACAGATGGAAGCGCTTCTGAGCTGGCTGAGTGTCTGATTTCACAACAAGATGCAGTTCCACTTTTCTACACACTACTTTTCCCACACACACACACGCACGTAAACACACAGACAGAAACACCCAACATCCTCCTCCACGCAGCAGCAGGGTTCTTAGAGAGACCATCTGGTCTGGGGTTGTTCTCTCATAGAGTAAATATATGTGAGGGTTGGTTCTAAATGTGTCCCAGGTGCAGTTAACTCTAATGAACGTATCCTCTGCAGCAGAGGTAACTTTGGGTCTTCCTTTCCTGTGGCGGTCCTCATGAGAGCCAGTTTCATCATAGCGCTTGACGGTTTTTGCGACTGCACTTGAAGAAACTTTTAAAGTTCTTCATGACCTTCATGTCTTAAAGTACTGATGGACTGTCGTTTCTCTTTGCTTATTTGAGCTGTTCTTGCCAAATAGGGCTATCTTCTGTATGCCAACCCTACCTTGTCACGACACAACACAGCTCAAACGCATTAACAAGAAAAGAAATTCCACAAATTAAAGTTTAACAAGGCACACCTGTTAATTGAAATGCATTCCAGGTGACTACCTCATGAAGCTGGTTGAGAGAATGCCAAGAGTGTGCAAAGCTGTCATCAAGGCAAAGGGTGGCTACTTTGAAGAATATATGTTCTTATCTAGGGAAAACAGGTGTCCCATCACCTGTCCGCTCTGTGCTGTTCCTCCCCCCGGGGCTGGGAGGGGAGAGGGGGGGAGAGAGGAAGGGGGAAATCACTTCCCTATCCATAAAGGTAGATGGGTACTCCCTGAGCAGGTCGTCTCCATGACAGGGTGAAGATGGGATGGGTACTCCCTGAGCAGGTCGTCTCCATGACAGGGTGAAGATGGGATGGGTACTCCCTGAGCAGGTCGTCTCCATGACAGGGTGAAGATGGGATGGGAACTCCCTGAGCAGATAGTCTCCATTACAGGGTGAAGATGGATGGGAACTACCTGAACAGGTAGTCTCCATGACAGGGTATGTGTGAGTGTGGCTCAACTTATTACTTCCTCTTCTTCAGTCACGCCCCTTGGATATGGATAGTGTCATTGTGAGACAGGAACAGGAAGTTAGATACAGTGGCTCTGGGACAGTGACTCTTTCCAGGAAGTCCTTGTTTTAGTGAGGTGATGAATGTGCTGTAACACCTGACAGAAACACCACACTGATGGTATGTGAAGGGAACACTTATCTACAGAGGCCTCTGTAGGAGATGCACTATACCACTGTCACCGCTCCTGTCCTCCCTGCACACAGCAGCCCTGTGGGTATTGGAATCTCCTCCTCCTCTTCCCCTCCTCCTCTTCCTCCTCCTCCCCCTACCCATACCCCTCTTTATTCTCCTCCTACTCCACAGGCTGTCCCAGGAGCTCAGGGAGAAGGAGGAAGGCTGGTTGTCATGCCAATGCAGGTGTGACTCTCTACAATCACAGCTGTTGGCGTGTCAACACAGAGAGGAGGATGCGACCCGGAAGTACTCTGGGGCTGAGCAGGAAGTGGACGCTCTGAGGAGAAAACTAGAACACGCCAAACAGAAGAGCAAAGACCTGAGGAGAGACAGGTGTGTGTGTGTGTGTGTGTGTGTGTGTGCGTGTGATTACCTCATACCTAAATGACCTTGTTTATGTGATGAGCCTAACCACACCTCTATGTTTGTTATATCACCTGTTTATTCCACTATTCCCACATGTGTCTGTGTGTGTCAGATCACACCTGTGTTTTATTCCCATTCTACCTCTTCTATTTCCCTGTTTATGTCCGAACCCAGGTGTCTACCTGTCTGTCAGTACATGATTCACAACTGTGTGTAGATACAGGAAGTGCAGAGTACTGTCTGTTTGACATCTGGTGATGACATCTTCTATACAACTATAACGACAGAGGGTTCAGAAAAGGGAACTAGATACAGGAAGTGCAGAGTACTGTCTGTTTGACATCTGGTGATGACATCTTCTATTCAACTATAACGACAGAGGGTTCAGGTTCAGTCTCACCCAGAGCCATATATTTAGATGAGTAAGTGCATCCATAAAACCATAAATATATTGCTCTGACGTTTCCTAAGATTCTAAGGATATACAAAAGATATACCCATTTCCGTAGGCCTGCGCCTGTGACTGTTGTCTTGGAGTAAGAAGAGCTGTTCTATTAGTACAGTATTGAGTATTCTCAGACCTATTATCCCTCAGCTCATATAACCTCCGCTGCTATTATTCCAATTCTTAATTGTCCCATGAATTCATATGCCCGATTTTCACAAGGCAGTTGTCCTGGTTTGACAGGAGAGACATCAGGGTTTGTGAGTTCTCTGACATTTAAGAGTGGTTTACTTCTCACTGTCCGTGACGTGTTATCAACCTTACCAAGTCAATGGAGATCATTACTCTGGGCCTCTAGTGCAGAAACTGGACAGACCAGATAAGACATTCTGTCTGTGTCCAGCGCAGTCTACACTTTATCCTCGTTTGTCCTGTTTTCAATGGCCCTCAATCACATATCTGATGCTACTTCTAAAGTTGAAGATGTGGAGAGACTGATGGAGAGCAACTTCTCCGATTGATGGGTATGTTTCTCAAATCAGGATGGAAAGCATTGTAGATGATAGAGACACATGGAGAGCCTTCTCTCTCTGGTAGGGGGTAGCACAGCAGACGTTCACACACACACACACACACACACACACACACATCTGTCTAATAAAGCTGGCTGGCGTGAGAGAGAAAGTGCTCCCAGATTTACACATCATGCCTCTCTCTAATCCACCCTGACTGAGGGGTGAGTTTGCACGCTCTGACACTCCAGGGGTTTAACACCAACACACACACCCACCGACACACACACAGACATGCTCCAATATCCGAGGGTCTATTTGGCTCAGTCACTGGATCCGATTAGGCTATTCCTATTATCTTTCTAGGTTTTTTTGTTTTCCATGGTCGGGCCGAGATCGGGATTACAATTGGGATTACAATCCCAAACCCCCCCCCCTATCCCTGCACACACACACACACACACACACACACACAATCTCACATATGCAGGCCCTTCTGAAGTAGGAGCAGGATGTGGACAGGATTATTCCCAGCAGCAGGGGATCATGGGGGAAGATTTGGGAGCAGAGTGCTGTTCACGCCCAAAGCCCTGCTATGGATCTCACAGGTCCGTATGAGGATCAGTGTTACACTGTGTTACACTGAACAACAGCAGGGGGAGACAGCAGTAGCAGCACATTGTGTCCAGGAACTACAAATGACCAGTTAACAACAGAGAAGCTGTTGACACTTTAGAAAGATCAACACACTGTACTGTGAACATTTCTGCACATCATGACCCCATTCTGCTCCAGAAGCAGTAAGCAAGTCTGTTTGGCCTAAAGGCATCAGCATGCTTCAGTTCGGCTGGTGCCTAGTCTGCTCACTTAAAAGACATTCGCTTGAAAAATGTAATGCGTACTATGTCAGATACAAAATATTTCTGTTTCTCCATTTTGAAACGCCGTAGCCAGTATACACTTCCTCAAAATAGTCAGAATTCATCTAAAATAACTCAAGAAATCAGGCATTAATTTTGATGTTTTTGCAGAGGAGATCTTGTTTGGTGCTGTATTTCTCAATGAAAAAATGTGCATGAAAACGAGTCGTCTCTCGTTGAAGACTTTATTGAAGAATCCCTACTGTTGACCAATCACCGATGAACGGGGCGTAGACTTCGGCTCAGAACTTCGGCTTGCCTCCAGGAAAAACATTGTCTGCACGAAGAGCCCAAAAAAAAACTCACAGAAGTCCAAAATGAACAAAAACGTCACAAAATGTCATCAACAGCTAATGGGGATCCTAATAAAAGACCAAATACCAACGAGAGAGAGAGAGAGAGAGAGAGATTGTAAGTGCAGGCATTTTGATAGCACTCAAAAGCAGCGCTGTCATCCAAAAAGACTCTCTTGGAAATATAAATGCCCCTGAGCAAGGCAGTTAACCCACTGTTCCCCGGGCGACGAAGACGTGGATGTAGATTAAGGCAGTTCCCCTGCACCTCTCTGATTCAGAGGGGTTGGGTTGAATTCAGAAGACATGTAGTCATGGCTCTATGTAGTACTGTGCACCTCCCATAGTCTGTTCTGGACTACAATGGCCTTAATTTCGCCTGCCAGCAACTAATGGGGATTCATAATAAATACAAATACACATTTGAGTGACCGCTAGCCAGATATACATTTTTTATTTTGTTTTATTTTATTTAACCTTTATTTAACTAGGCAAGTCAGTTAAGAACAAATTCTTATTTACAATGATGGCCTACAAAAAGGCAAAAGACCTCCTGCGGGGACGGGGGCTGGGATTAAAAAATATATTTATATATATATACACACAAATAAATAAACTATAAATATAGGACCAAACACATATCACAACAAGAGAGACAAAACAACACTACCAAAAGAGAGACCTAAGACAACAACACAGCAAGGCAGCAACACATGACAACACAGCATGGTAGCAACACAACATGACAACAACATGGTAGCAACACAACATGGTTGCAGCACAGAACATGGTACAAACATTATTGGGCACAGACAACAGCACAAAGGGCAAGAAGGTAGAGTCAACAATACATCATACACCCACTGCAGAGCAAGACAGCAATGACATTGTGCTCATTTCTGCACATACTGTATCTGACATAGTACACAATTTTAGGGGACCACTTTTGGCTCGTGAGAGCTACATTAAAAACGACTGGCTAAAAAGTATATAAAAGTACCAGAGAATCCCTTTAAGTATACACTCATAATATCCTGATGTCGTATCTGAAGCTCTTTGAATTTGGAGGTGAGTGTTCAGCTGTGTGTATGTGTGTGTGCGTGTGTGTGTGTGCTCCTCTCCCCTGCTATCTAAGATTTATACCACTTCACGTCGCATCACTCAGACCAGCTGCTGAAATGACATTCACATTCTTTTTCCATGACTGAAATGTTCTCCTCCTATCTGCCCCTCCATCTCTCTCTCACTTTCTCTAACTCTCCCTCACTCTCTGGGGAGAAGGAGCATGTTCTATTGATTAATCTTTACACAGTTTGACATATTGAGAGGATCATCAAATGTGTACGTGTACAAATATTATGAAGCCCTTTGGGTTGATGCAACATGACAGATATGGATATTATGTCTGGGGGCCTAACTAAGAGCCTTCACTCTTTAACAGCTGGGTTCAAATTGTGTGATGTTAGCTTTTGTGAAGAGTTTGAGCTTGCTAGACGCTAGCTTGTATGTTGTCTTACCTCATCATCATCTGCCGAGGCTTGGATGTTATGTCTGTCTGAGGTATTTGGGCAATGTGTTTGTTTGCGTCTTTCCGTCTTAGGTGTGTGTGTGTGTGTGTGTGTGTGTGTGTGTGTGTGTGTGTGTGTGTGTGTGTGTGTGTGTGTGTGTGTGTGTGTGTGTGTGTGTGTGTGTGTGTGTGTGTGTGTGTGTGTGTGTGTGTGTGTGTGTGTGTGTTCTGTCTTCTGCTATCTGTCACACGCCTCTGGGGAGTGAGTAAGGCCCAAAGTAAAATGTGTCATTTTGTCTACAAGAGCATAGACTAAACTGCAACAGACTTACTCTGTAACAGGATAACGATGAAATCTAGGCAAAAAAGACTTAATGCCAACTGTAGAAAAACAGATGTGTGGTTGTGTGGACAGAGGTTGGAGATAAACTGACCAAGGCAGCAGAACTAGGCTGGCCTGTCTATCCAGTGTTTATGTATTACTGTGATTATATTATTCAGTAAGCATTACTGTGAGTATAGTATCCAGTATGTATTACTGTGATTATAGTATTCAGTAAGCATTACTGTGAGTATAGTATCCAGTATGTATTACTGTGAGTATAGTATCCAGTATGTATTACTGTGATTATAGTATCCAGTATGTATTACTGTGATTATAGTATCCAGTAAGTATTACTGGGATTATAGTATCCAGTGTGTATTACTGTGATTATAGTATCCAGTATGTATTACTGTGATTTTATTATTCAGTAAGCATTACTGTGAGTATAGTATCCAGTAAGTATTACTGTGATTATAGTATCCAGTATGTATTACTGTGATTATAGTATTCAGTGTGTATTACTGTGATTATAGTATTCAGTGTGTATTACTGTGATTATAGCATTCAGTGTGTATTACTGTGATTATAGCGTTCAGTGTGTATTACTGTGATTATAGTATTCAGTGTGTATTACTGTGATTATAGCATTCAGTGTGTATTACTGTGATTATAGCATTCAGTGTGTATTACTGTGATTATAGCATTCAGTGTGTATTACTGTGATTATAGTATTCAGTGTGTATTACTGTGATTATATCATTCAGTGTGTATTACTGTGATTATAGCGTTCAGTGTGTATTACTGTGATTATAGCATTCAGTGTGTATTACTGTGATTATAGCGTTCAGTGTGTATTACTGTGATTATAGCATTCAGTGTGTATTACTGTGATTATAGCATTCAGTGTGTATTATTTTGATTATAGCATTCAGTGTGTATTACTGTGATTATAGTATTCAGTGTGTATTACTGTAATTATAGTATTCAGTGTGTATTACTGTGATTATAGTATTCAGTGTGTATTACTGTGATTATAGCGTTCAGTGTGTATTACTGTGATTATAGCATTCAGTGTGTATTACTGTGATTATAGCGTTCAGTGTGTATTACTGTGATTATAGCGTTCAGTGTGTATTACTGTGATTATAGTATTCAGTGTGTATTATAGTATTCAGTGTATTACTGTGATTATAGTATTCGGTGTATTACTGTGATTATAGCATTCAGTGTGTATTACTGTGATTATAGCGTTCATTGTGTATTACTGTGATTATAGCATTCATTGTGTATTACTGTGATTATAGTATTCAGTGTGTATTACTGTGATTATAGTATTCAGTGTGTATTACTGTGATTCAAATCAAATCAATCAAAATGTATTGGTCACATACACATGGTTAGCCAACCCAATTTAAATTAATGCATTAGACCCTAATCTATGGATTTCACAAGACTGGGAATAAAGATATGCATCTGTTGGTCACAGATAATTTAAAAAAGAAAGGTAGGGGCTTGGATCAGAAAACCAGTCAGTATCTGGTGTGACCACCATTTGCCTCACGCAGCTCGACACATCTCCTTCCCAGAGAATTGATCAGGCTGTTGATTGTGGCCTGTGGAATGTTGTCCAACTCCTCTTCAATGGCTGTGCGTAGTTGCTGGATATTGGCTGGAAGTGGAACACGCTGTCGTACACGTCGATCCAGAGCATCCCAAACCTGCTCAATGGGTGACATGTCTGGTGAGTATGCAGACCATGGAAGAACAGACATTTTCAGCTTCCAGGAATTGTGTACAGAGCCTTGCGACATGGGGCCATGCAATTGTGTTCATTGTCCGTACCTTATGCCTGCCCATACCATAACCCCACAAAGGGGCACTCTGTTCACAACGTTGACATCAGCAAACCGCTTGCCACACTATGCCATACACGCTGTCTGCCATCTGCCCGGTACAGTTAAAACCGGGATTCATCCGAGAAAAGCACACTTCTCCAGCGTGCCAGTGGCCATCAAAGGTGAGCATTTGCCCACTGAAGTTAGTTACGACCCCAAACTGCAGTCAGGTCAAGACCCTGGTGAGGACGACAAGCACGCAGATGAGCTTCCCTGAAAAGGCTTACAACAGTTTGTGCAGAAATTATTATAATTATTTGATTGTGCAAACCCACAGATTCATCAGCTTGTTCCAAAAAGCTGGATGTGGAGGTTCTGGGTTGGCGTGGTTACTCATGGTCTGTGGTTGTGAGGCCAGTTGAAAGTCAAATTCTCTAAAACGTCGTTGGAGGCGGCTCATTATATTTCACTCTCCCTCAAAACTTGAGACATCTGTGGCATTGTGTTGTGTGACAAAACTGCACATTTTAGAGTGGCATTTTATTGTCCACAGCACAAGGTGCACCTGTGTAATGTTCATGCTGTTTAATCAGCTTCTTGATATGCCACACCTGTCAGGTGGATGGATTGTCTTGGCAAAGGAGAAATACTCACTAACAGGGATGTACACAGATTTGTTCACAGAATTAGTGAGAAATCAGCTTTTTGTGCGAATGTACTCTTTTATTTCAGCTCATGAAACATGGGACCAACACTTTACATGTTGCGTTTATATGTTAGTTCAATGTAGTAGTTATGTTATGTTGTTGAGGAAAGTGTAGTGTTTTTAATACTTCTAGATTCTCCAACTAGTAATAATCAATGCATGGTGATGTCATGTTTAGTAGACAGTGAGTTATGTTGAGTTGACTCACTGTGTGCTACTGTGTTATTTCATTGTGAGATGTTGTATGTTGTATTAATGTTGTATTGATGTTGTATTGATGTTGTATTGATGTTGACAGTGAGAGGATGATGGAGGACCATCGTAAAGCCTTGACCAAGATGGAGGACGACTACAGACAGGAGCTGCCCTTCAAGGTAATGAAAGAGTACACTGTGGTTCCTACAGTCGTGGCCAGAAGTTTTGAGAATGACACAAGTATTGGTCTCCACAAAGTTTGCTGCCTCTCAAAACTTTTGGCCACGACTGTATAGTGTTGGATAACTTCTTCCTCCCTCCCTTGAACACAGCAGAATGGCCTCAGCAGAGATACAAAGTCCTATGTTTTAAATAAAGGCAGAAAAACATTGTAATCCACTTCAAGTCAGAGGAGGTGATGATATTATTATGATGACAGACCACCAGTCCAGTCTCTCTCACACCAAGCTCTCTGTGCAGTGAAGACACGACATGCTCTCTCACCCCCACGGCTGAACTGTTTGTTTTATTGGTCTTATCCCCTGCGCCAGTCTGGTGGTGGGGGTTAGTGAAGGTTAGGGAGGGTTAGTGAGGTTTCAGCCTCAGCACGGCAGTATTAAGAGGAATGCCTTCTGATTCCCAGAAAATTACACTGCTCTCCCTTCGGTTTCCTGCCCCTCACACGGATGCTCACCAAGAGAGGAAGTTCTCTCTCTCTCTCTCTCTCTCTCTCTCTCTCTCTCTCTCTCTCTCTCTCTCTCTCTCTCTCTCTCTCTCACACACACACTCCAACCCTGTCCCACACACACACTCCACCCCTGTTCCTCACACGGACATGTACCCAGAGAGAAGGAAGTGGTCACACAAAGTCACGCACCCAAGCCCTGCCTCTCTACTCAAAGAGAAGTAAGCAGTCTGTCATTCCTACACGTACTGTGCTGTACATACACGCAAGTGTGTACATAGTCAGTTGAATACAGACACACTCACTATGTACACACACACATACACTCGCCCCACCACAGAGCCCTCACACGCAGCCTCTGATCTCTCCTGCACTTTGAAGAATATGGTGGCCTTGGCCAAGCCTGACTAAAAATATGGTGGCCTTGGCCAAGCCTGACTAAAAATACATTGCATGCCACCAGCGCCCTTGTTGTTTTCCATAACAGCCACAACAATAGTTTTTATATCAATATTTCACTGCCCACTTCAGGGGTCTGTTTCCTCTACTGTGGTGTCCATCACTCAGCTGAAAGAAAGTAGAGGGTCTGTTTCCTCTACTGTGGTGTCCATCACTCAGCTGAGAGGAAGTATAGGGTCTGGTCTGTTTCCTCTACTGTGGTGTCCTTCACTCAGCTGAGTATACAGCCTATAATGTTTGTGTCATTCCAGTGCGTGTCTGTATGCATGTGTGCATGGGCATGTGTGTGCACAGGTGCTTGTTGTAAAGTCTTATTTGTCTAAATCCCCAGCTACAGGCAGCTCTGGAGGAGCAAAGGACCCAGAATGTTGTGCGTCTGAAGGAGCAGGAAGAGGAGCTAAAGAGGGAGGCGGGGTTAGAGCTGGTGATTGACAGGGAGAGCAGTCAGGAGCAGCTGCAGAGGAAGGTAACAGTGCTAAAGAGAAGGTTACTGGCTTCTGTGTATGTTGTACCAATCATAGTCCTGAAAGGAGCAATCAATACCATTTAACTACCACTACTGTATCTCTTTCCCTCTCTCTGTCCCCCCTCAGATATAGTATGTATCTGAATGTAGGAGAGATGACAGATTGACAGACAATCAGACAGTCAGTGAGTCAGACGGACAGTCAGACAGATAGACAGTCAAGTAGCGAGTAACACAGGGGGCTCTAGGTCGACCCCTCTTTGTATGGCTCCTTGTCTATCCGTCTCCCTGTCTATATCTGTCTCCCTGTCTATCTGTCTTCTGTCTCCCTGTCTATATCTGTCTCCCTGTCTATATCTGTCTCCCTGTCTATATCTGTCTCCCTGTCTGTCTGCCCGTCTATCTCTGTCTTCCCGTCTATCTCTGTCTTCCCGTCTATCTGTCTTCCCGTCTATCTCTGTCTTCCTTTCTGTTTGTCTCCCTATCTATCTGCCCTCCTGGAATTAGTATTTACTCCACTTTGTGAGTGTGTGTGTGTGTGTGTGTGTGTGTGTGTGTGTGTGTGTGTGTGTGTGTGTGTGTGTGTGTGTGTGTGTGTGTGTGTAACTATCTTACTATGCTTGTTGTTACCAAAAGTCCTCACAGGAATAAAAAAACAAGGAAAATTCAGAGAAGTGAGAATATTTTGCAGGTCCTCGCTTGTAAAACAGCGATTTTAAGCTTAGGGGTTAGGTTTAGGTTTAGGGTTAGAATTAGGGTTAGGATGTGGGGTTAATGGTTAGAATTAGGGTTAGGAGTTGGGGTTATGGTTAGGGTTACGGTTAAGGTTAGGGTTAGGGGTTAGAAAAATAGGATTTTGAATGGGATTCAATTATTGGTCCTCACAACTATAGTAAGACATAGTATAGACATAGTGTGTGTGTGTGTGTGTGTGTGTGTGTGTGTGTGTGTGTGTGTGTGTGTGTGTGTGTGTGTGTGTGTGTGTGTGTGTGTGTGTGTGTGTGTGTGTGTGTGTGTGTGTGTGTGTGTGTGTGTGTGTGTGTGTGTGTGTGGCTCTGGTAGTCACTGGTAAGAGGGAGATGCAGGGTGGAGGCTCCACTGATCCATAAGTGATGCCTCTGTGGGCCTGAGGCTGGGACAGGATAGACAGTGCACACACACACAGATGGGAGAAGACGAAGAGAGAGAGAAATAGACAGTCACAGATAGACAGACATACTGAGTGGAGGGGACTGTGTTCCTTCCCAGCTATCCCGATAAATACATGGCATTTATCACAAACGCTTGTTTAATGTTCAGCACTATCAACTCGGGACTATTTCTGTTCTTTGTTTGTCTTTTCTAGTTAATACATCTCTATGATGTGGGTGTTTCTGTGTCTCTCTCTAGCTGTCCTCCCAGGTCCACTCAGCCACACAGGAGCTCAGAGAGGAGGTGCAGAGACTGGAGGTGAGACTGAGGGAGGTGCAGGAGGAAAGGAGCGCTAAAGAAGAGAGGCTACAGCATGCACTACATCACTCCAATCAAAAGGGGGCGCTAGAGCTAAGCCAGGCCAGAACAGAACTGCAGCTACTGAGAGGAGAAAACACTGGACTACAGGATGAGGTGAGAGAGAGAGGAGAGAGAGGAGAGAGGAAGAGAGAGAGAGAATCTTGAATTCACAGTAATGCTACTGACTTCCAATTCGACAACCGTTTCATGTCCTCCCCAGCAACCCTATCCCCCCCAGCAACTCTCTCCCTGAAAATGTTAAATTCATTACAGCAGTCCACTCCAGGAGACTGATATCACTAGATGAGACAGAGAGACTGAGAGACACAAATAGAGAGAGACTGAAAGAGGCATTGAAAAGAGAACATTTGTGGTGTGAGAGAGATAATGTGTCAGAAAGGGAGGGAGGGGGAGATGAAGGGTGGGAGAGATGGAGGGAGGGAGAGATTGAGGGAAAGAGAGATAAACAGAGACACTCTCTCAGGCTGCTGTGTGTGTGTGTTGACACGCAGACCACTGGGGGGGGGGGGGCAGTCAGAGGCTGCAGTCACGACACCCCTCAGCTGTCTGATCTGGCATGGACACACATATCACCTAGTTCCCAGGTCATCACATCAGTCACCCTATCTTCTCCTACCTCCTGCATTCCATTGCTTTTTGCCTTGCTTGCATCTGCCTCACTCTCTCCATTGTCCTGTCTCAGCCCTCTATTCTTGTCTTCTTCTTCCTCTCCTCCCCTGAGCCACCACCTCTCAGACTCCCTCTCCTCCCCTGAGCCCAACCACCACCTCTCAGACTCCCTCTCCTCCCCTGAGCCCACCCAGGATCTCTTAGACTCAGAATACATTATGTTATGTTACAGCCCTATTCTAAAATGGATTAAATAATACATTTTCCTCATCAATCTACACATAATAGCCCATAATGACAAAGTGAAAACAGAAGCTGTTAAGAAGCCTTTTGGACCTAGACTTCGCGCTCTGGTACCGCTTGCCGTGCGGTAGTAGAGAGAACAGTCTATGACTAGGGTGGCTGGAGTTTTTGGCAATTTTTAGGGCCTTCCTCTGAAGCCTCCTGGTATAGAGGTCCTGGATGGCAGGAAGCTTGGCCCCAGTGATGTACGCACTGGGCCGTACGCACTACCCTCTGTAGTGCCTTGCAGTCGGAGGCCGAACAGTTGCCCTACCAGGCAGTGATGCAACCAGTCAGGATGCTCTCAATGGTGCAGCTATATAACTTTTTGAGGATCTGAGGACCCATGCCAAATCTTTTCAGTCTCCTGAGGGGGAATAGGCTTGGTCATGCCCTCTTCACGAAAGTCTTGGTGTGTTTGGACCATGATAGTTTGTTGGTGATGTGGACACCAAGGAACTTGAAGCTCTCAACCTGCTCCACTACAGCCCCATCGCTGAGAATGGGGGCGTGCTCGGTCCTCCTTTTCCTGTAGTCCACAATCATCTCCTTTGTCTTGATCACGTTGAGGGAGATGTTGTTATCCTGGCATCACACGGCCAGGTCTCTGACCTCCTCCCTATAGGCTGTCTCATCGTTGTCTGTGATCAGGCCTAACACTGTTGTGTCATCTGCAAACTTAATGATGGTGTTGGAGACGTGCCTGGCCATGCAGTCATGGGTGAACAGGGATTACAGGAGGGGACTGAGCATGCACTCCTGCTGTGGCCCCGTGTTGAGGATCAACGTGGCGGATGTGTTGTTACCTACCTACCTACAGAGAAGAATGGGAGAAACTCCCCAAATACAGGTGTGCCAAGCTTGTAGCGTCTTACCCAAGAAGACTCAAGGCTGTAATCGCTGCCAAAGTTGCTTCAACAAAGTACTGAGTAAAGGGTCTGAATACTTATGTAAATGTATTTTTTTTATACATTTGCTAACATTTCTACAAACCTGTTTTTGCTTTGTCATTATGGGGTATTGTGTGTAGATTGATGAGGGGAAAAAACAATTGAAGGGGTCTAAATACTTTCAGAATGCCATGTATACAGTGTTGTAACGATGTGCAAATAGTTAAAGTATAAAAGGGAAAATAAATAAACATAAATATGGGTTGTACTTACAATGGTGTTTGTTCTTCACTGGTTGCCCTTTTCTTGTGGCAACAGGTCACAAAGCTTTCTGCTGTGATGGAACACTGTGGTATTTCACCCAGTAGATATGGGAGTTTATCAAAATTGGTTATATGGTCATACATTTGGCAGGAGGTTAGGAAGTGCAGCTCAGTTTCCACCTCATTTTGTTGGCAGTGTTTACATAGCATGTATTCTCTTGAGAGCCAGGTCTGCCTACGGTGGCCTTTCTCAATAGCAAGGCTATGCTCACTGAGTCTGTACATAGTCAAAGTTTTCCTTAAGTTTGGGTCAGTCACAGTGGTCAGGTATTCTGTCACTGTGTGCTCTCGGTTTATCACCAAATAGCATTGTAGATTGCTCAGTTTTTATTTTTATTTTTTGAAGTAATTCTCTTTTTGTTTTCTCATGATTTGGTTGGGTCTAATTGTGTTGCTGTCCTGTGGCTCTGTGGGGTCTGTTTGTGTTTGTGAACAAAGCCCCAGGACCAGCTTGCTTAGGGGACTCTTCTCCAGGTTCATCTCTCTCTAGGTGATGGCTTTGTTATGGAAGGTTTGGGAATCGCTTAATTTTAGGTGGTTGTAGAACTTAACGGCTCTTTTCTGTATTTTGATTATTAGCGGGTATAGGCCTAAATCTGCTCTGCATGCATTATTTTGTGTTTTTTGTTGTACACCAAGGATATTTGTGCAGAATTCTGCATGCAGATTCTCAATTTGGTGTTTGTTCCATTTTGTGAATTCTTGGTTGGTGAGCGGACCCCAGACCTCACAACCATAAAGGGCAATGGGTTCTATAACTGATTCAAGTACTTTCAGCCAGATCCTAATTGGGATGTTGAATTTTATGTTATTTTTGATGGCATAGAAGGCCCTTCCTGCCTTTACTCTCAGATCGTTCACAGCTTTGTGGAAGTTACCTGTGGTGCTGATGTTTAGTCCAAGGTATGTATCGTTTTTTGTGTGCTCTAGAGCAACAGTGTCTAGATGGAATTAGTATTTTTATTTGTTCTAGGCTCGCTCGCTCTCTCTCAAGCCCCCCCCCCCCCCCCAGTGGCTCAAGGTGCCCTGATGCTAATTTCACAGCTGACATACTCCTTTATACCATAGAACACAGTCCAGAGAACACAGTCCATAGAACACAGTCCATAGAACACAGTCCTTTTCTTATCTATTTAAATGGCCAGATGGCATTTTAGTGATTCTTTCTCCTTTCACTGGGGTTTAGAGCACATTAAGGTCCTCTCAGATCTGACCATGAGATCAGATCAATACCTTAAGGACAGTCCAGCCACTAGCCATCATTAAAACACTCTTCTTTCTTTCTTTCTTTCTTTCTTTCTTTCTTTCTTTCTTTCTTTCTTTCTTTCTTTCTTTCTTTCTTTCTTTCTTTCTTTCTTTCTTTCTTTCTTTCTTTCTTTCTTTCTTTCTTTCTTTCTTTCGCTCTCTCTCTCTTTTGTTCTGTCCATCTTTCTTTTCTCCTTCATTCACCTATTACTCCTGTCCTTCCTGGCTGTATAGATGTTGTATTGATCTCTCTGTACTTGCTCTATTGTGTGTGTGTGTGTGTGTGTGTGTCTGTGTTCCAGTTATAGATAGATCATTAGAGAGAGAGATAATAGGCTCTTTGATCATGACTTTGTGTGTTTGTGACCCTCTATGTTGCTAAGGCAACAGAAGAATGTAAGAATGTCAAAGCGGCTTTGTTATTGAATAACTGCCTTAATTTCCTGTTGCGCGCACAGCACACGCACACACACTCACACTCACACACACAGTTTGGCATTAGCACTGACTTCCGTAGTGACTCATGAGCTCACTCTGTCACAAACATTGCCACTGATATGATTGGATGTTTGTATCATGACACATTGCATTTAAACCAGTCTTTAGACCAGAGTCGCTCCATAAACAGTGTGCCATGGACATGGCTGTGTCTGTTGCGTGTGTATGGAAGGATTGGTAGGATTAAAAATAATTGTCATACAACACACACATACACACGCACAGAGAACCCCACATACTAGCAACCCCCCTCCCCACACAGACAGTAATGTGACGTATACCCTGTTAGTGCTTTCAGTGTGTGGGTGTGTGTGTGGGTGTGTGCTCTCAATGTGAGATGTTAGGGGTGAAGCTGTCTGGTATTGAGTCTGGTGTGGAGGGTTCTTGCTCTTACCCTTAAGGGTGCACTCTCAGGGTCAGGGCAGACAGAGGTCAGTAATCCACATAGGTGGGGTAAAGGTACCGGACGGCAGGCAGTCTCAGGGTCAGGGCAGGCAGAGGTCAGTAATCCACATAGGTGGGGTAAAGGTACCGGACGAGTGAAAAAACGCTGGTATGCTTGACGAAACAAAAAACGAATTGGCAACAGACAAACAGAGAACACAGGAATAAATACACTGGGGACGATGGGCGACATCTGGAGGGGGGTGGAGTCAAGCACACAGACAGGTGAAACAGATCAGGGTGTGACATAGAGTACATGTGCAGGTTGGTTGGTCTGTCAGACACTGTCTCTCATCTTATGGCAGGCAGCAATGTAGTGTTCTGCCAACCCACAGCTCTCTGTTTCTCCCCCAACAGGACGGGTAGCCTATTCTCATCAGAGAGGTCTTTGAAACCTTGAATAAGGATTTAACATTTGGGGAAATGACACTCTAATTGTTTTATATTTTTTACATTTTGTCAGAAAATGCATCTCTGTCTCAGGTTCTGCTGTGGTGCAGTGGTTGCACAGACCTTCCTCTACAGGGAGCCAGGGTTTCCTGTGTCTACCCTTCTCAATGGCAAGGCTGTGCTCACTGAGCCTGTACTTTGTCAGTAACCATGGTCAAATAGTTAGCCATGGTGTACTGTCGATTTAGGGCCAGATAGCGCTGCATTTTGCTTTGTACTTGTGCTTGTGTTTCCCAATAAGCAATGTAGTTCCGTTTTGACTGTGTTGTAATTTATTTTGACCTGATTGATTGGATGTCCTGAGGCTTCAGTGTGTTAGTAGAACAGGGTTGTGAACTCAGCCCCAGGACCAGCTGGATGAGGGGACTCTGTTATTCAGTGTGTTAGTAGAGCAGGGTTGTGAACTCAGCCCCAGGACCAGCTGGATATTTTTTCTTTCTTTGCTCTGCGCTTGGTATTGCAGGGCTTGGTAATGATATTAGAGAAGGTCACTGTATTTTAGATGTTTCCAAAACGTAATTGCTCTTTTTTTAGTTTTTATTATTAGTGGATATTGGCCTAATTCTTCCCTGCATGCAGTGTTTGTAGTTTTCCTCTGGACATGTAGGAGAATCTCCTTGCATGCAAGGTTTCAATGGGGTGTTGGTTAGTTTTAGCCAAATTTGAAATATTTTTTTAATGGCGTAGAATTCCCAGCATGCTTTCTCTCTCAGTTCATTCACTGCATCATTAAGGCGTCCAGTTGAGCTTATTTTTTTAACCTAAGTAATTGTAGTGTGTGCAGTGCACTATATATTTTGTACCAATTGAGAACTTTGGTCTAGTTGCCTGAGATCTGGATCTTCTCTGGAAAATCATTATTTTAGTATTTTTGGGGATTACTGCAAGGACCCAGGTCTGGTAGTACTGCTCTAGCAGGTCCAGGCTCTGCTGTAGGCCATGTGTTGTGGGTGACAGCAGGCATAGGTCATCTGCGAAGTACAAGCATTTAACTTCTGAATTGTGGAAACTAACACCAGGGACTGAGGATTTTTCTAGAATAGTGGCCAATTCGTTGATGTAAATGTTGAAGAGTGCAGGGCTCAGATTGCAACCCTGGCGAAGGCCCCGCCCCTGGTAAAAAATTATGTTATTTTCTTGCCAATTTTGATGCTGCATGTATTGCCAGTATATCATATATCATCTCTCTCTCTATCTCTCTCTCTCTCTCTCTCTGTTGCTCTCTCTGTCGCTCTCTCTCTCTGTCGCTCTCTCTGTCACTCTCTCTGTCTCTCTCGCTCTCTATCTCTCTCTCTTGCAACGTCTTTGCGCTGGGCCCTCTGAGGGGTGCTGCCCCCAGTGGCCATGTAGGGGAAACGCATCAGACAGTCTGTCAGTGTGTGTACCCTGTGTCCACATCTGGACTCCCTAGTTTATTAAGGTAAAACCCCTGGTGATGGATTATCTCTCTCTCCCATTACTGTGAATTCAAGATTTTCTCTCTCTTCATCTCTCTCGCTCTCTCTCTCACTGTGTCTCTCTCTCTCTGTGTGTGTCTCTCTCTCGCTCTGTATCTCTGTCTCTGTCTCTCTTTCTATCTCTGTCTCTCTTTCTCTCTGTCTCTCTCCCTCAATTCAATTCAATTCAAGGGGCTTTATTGCCATGGTGAAGTAGATGGTAAACAAAATAAATTAACAGTAAACATTACACTCACAGAAGTTACAAAAGAATAAAGACATTTCATATGTCATATTATATATATATACAGTGTTGTAACTATGTACAAATGGTTAAAGTATAAAAGGGAAAATAAATCAACATAAATATGGGTTGTATTTACAATGGTGTTTGTTCTTCACTGGTTGCCCTTTTTCTTGTGGCAACAGGTCACAAATCTTGCTGCTGTGATGGAACACTGTGGTATTTCAACCAGTAGATTTCATCCGGGAGTTTATCAAAATTGAATTTGTTTTCGAATTCTTTGTGGATCTGTGTAATCTGAGAGAAATATGTGTCTAATATGGTCATACATTTGGCAAGACGTTAGTAAGTGCAGCTCAGATTCCACCTCAATTTGTTGGCAGTCTCTCTCTCTCTCTCTCTCTCTCTCTCTCTCTGCCCCTTCGCTTGACTGCAGGCTCAGAAGAAACAAGCATTAAAGGTCATGCTGTCTTGGGGAAATTACATCAAAGCATGACCTTTAACCTCTCACCACCAGCACAGGGGTCTGGGGTCAGGCACTGCCATAGGGGGAGATGGAAAAAAGGGGGAGGTGTGTGTTTTTGTGTTGGCATTGGAATGTGTTGAGACAGTGAGGAGATTGGAAACAGGGTGCAATGTGTGATTTACATAAAATACCCTCTGCTCTTACTGTGAGCCCCTAAGGATGTCTGTCTGTAGGGTATCATATAGAAGCACACACACACACATGCTCAGGCACATACACATCATATTCCATCACCAGGGGTTTTACCTTACTAAACTAGGGAGTCCAGATGTGGACACGGGGTACACACACTGACAGACACACACACTCACTCAAACTCTTTCTCTCCCACACAAACATGCACACACATTTCTTAGACAAGCTGAAGATGTTCATTTTAAACTGGATGTCAGCCTGTCTGTCTGTCAGCCTGTCTGTCTGTCTTTCAGCCTGTCTGTCTCTTTATCTGTCTGCCTGTCTCTTTGTCTGTCTGTCTGTCTGTCTGTCTGTCTGTCTGTCTGTCTGTCTGTCTGTCTGTCTGTCTGTCTGTCTGTCTGTCTGTCTGTCTGTCGCCTTTCCCCTACATGGCCACTGGGGGCAACAACCCTCAGAGGAACCAGCGAGAAGACGTTGCACAAAGTTAACGCATAGTGGGTCCATTTCTGCAACAACTAAGAGCATTCAGCACAAGGCTAAACTTGTAGCAGTGTGAAGCGCATCTGTGCACAGGCGCAGCTACTCGTGTGACTGTGTGAGAGCAAAGTCTTGTATCGAGCTCATCTCAATATCTGTGGTGCTGTTCGATTACATTTGGGTATGTCATTTTAGGCAAAAACATTTTTAAAGGATCCGATCCTTAAGAATTAGTATATTTGAGTTTAACCATAATATGTTTTGTAATATTTGTTATTTTAAATTGTAACCAACCTTCTACGGCTTGTTTCAAAAATAGAGAGATTATTTCATTTTCAAATAACCGAAAGTGAGAGGTTGTAATATGAATTAAGGGGAAAAGGCCAATCTTGAACACGGGGTGAGACATTCTTACTAATCTGCTAGAGAACCAGTTTGGATTTAAGCATAGCTTTTGTATGACTAAAGCCTTTAGTGAGAGGTCTAATGCTTTCATATTTAAGTATTTCTGCCCTCTGAGTTCATATTCGTTATATAAATATTATATTATCTAGATCCTCTATGAGGCTGTGGAGGGATCAAAATTGTGGATTTAAAAGAAAACATGAATCATCAGCGTACAATGACACCTTTGTTTTTAAAGCCCTGGATTTCTAGCCCCTTGATATTATTGTTGAATCTGATTTTAATGGCTAACAGTTAGATGGCCATAATAAATAGATATGCCGATAGTGGACAACCTTGTTTTACTCCTCTTGACAGTTTAATACTTTCTGAGAAGTAGCCATTATTTATTATTTTACACCTGGGGGTTACTATGGTTACTATACATAACTTTAATCCATTGTATAAGAGATTCTCCAAAACTGAAATATATATATATATATATATATATAAATTCCAGTTATCAAAAGCCTTTTCAAAGTCAGCTATGAATACCAGGCCTGGTTTACCCGATTTTTCATAGTGCCCTATTGTTTCCAGTACTTGTCTTATATTATCTCCAATGTATCGTCCATGTAAAAAACCTATGTGATTAGGATGAATAATATCCAACAATACCTTTTTAATTCTATGCGCTTTGCTAGAATTTTTGCATCACAATACTGAAGTGTAATGGGCCTCCAATTTTGTTTATGAATCGGATCTTTATATTTACCACTTGGGTCCTGTTTCGGTAATAGTGAATTCAGACCTTCTTGTTGAGTATCTGATCATCTTTAATTTTTATAGGAATGGTTAAAACATGCTTATAAAAAAAGTTTTGTATTCCATCCAGCCCTGGAGTTTTCCCAGATTTAAAGCCTTTAATTGCATCAATAAGTTTATACTCTTTAATTTGGAAATCACTTGAGTCTTTCTGTACAGCTGTTAAATTTACATTAATAGAAAAAAATCCTTACAATTAACTTATGTTAGTGGAGATGGAGGAAACAAACAAAAACACATGCTTAAAATACTTTGCTTGCTCTTTCAAAATATTTTTGGGTGAATCATGGGTGACTCCGTCATTTGTAACAAGTTTGAGTCAATTATTCTTGGTAGCATTTGGTGCCGTGTCTTTGTGAACATGTGTCAGTGAATGTGTCTACCAACTAGACCATATCTGTATTTTCTTTGCTGTAAGTCAAACCCATTTCCTTTTGTTTGTCCTTCTCCAAATGACTCAATTACGTTTGATTAAGCTTCATTAGCATGACTGATCTAAGTATCTATCTCTTTCCTCTCTCTTTCTCTCTCTCTCATCACTTTCAATTTCAGGTGGTATTGCTTCAGGAGACAGTGAGGAGAGAATGTGAGGAGAGAGGGGAGCTGACCGGTGCTCTTACCCAGGCTAGAGAGCAGCTCCTGGTGCTACGACGCCAAGCCTCGCCCCTGGATCTCTACCACCTCCAGGGAAAACACTCCCAGACAGACCTCCCACATTCCCAGACCAAAGTCAGACTGCCCCTCACCTGCTCCCTCACCCCCCAGCACACACTGAGACCCTCCCCCCCTTACACGGCCACGGGGGGGAGAGAGGGGGGAGGCGTGGGGAGGAGTGTGGCATCCTGGCACAGTAGCGGGGGAGGAACGAGGGATAGAGGGGGGAGCCTGCCCAAACTGAGGTCCAGCAGTGAGGTCAAACACAGAGTTAGTTTGGTGATGGGGAGGATGGAGAGATCCTGACACACACACACTGTTAATCACAAACGTACTCACACAGATATTCAGGAAAATACATGAAATGTGCAGCACACACATATAGATGCACATTGACATTCACGGGCACATGATCCACTGCGGTCTGAGAATTTGGCATCAATAAGGTTCACAGACACACACAAACTCAAACTCCATACCAGGAACACTCACACTCACACTCCATCCCAGAGACGCACACACTCACACTCCACCCCAGAGACACACACACTCACACTCCACCCCAGAGACACACACACACTCACACTCCACCCCAGACACGCACACACTCACACTCCATCCCAGAGACACACACCCACTCACACTCCATCACTGGGCCAGGAGAGTAGAAGCATGACAGCACATCCCCTGCCACCCGCAGACACAAACAAAGGCCTGACATGCACTCACTGCAGCACACACACACGGACACACTCGCATGCACGTGCGTGCACATACACACACGCTTCTGTGATACAGATGTGCTGTAACTCACTCACACACACTCTAACACTCAAAGATCATTGTCCCCCACAGGGATTGTCTCACTCACACTAACTCTCAAAGATCATTGTCCCTCACAGGGATGGTCTTACTCACACTAACTCTCAAAGAGCATTGTCCCTCACAGGGATGGTCTCACTCACACTAACTCTCAAAGAGCATGGTTCCTCAAAGGGATGGTCTCACTCACACTAACTCTCAAAGAGCATGGTCCCTCACAGGGATGGTCTCACTCACACTAACTCTCAAAGAGCATTGTCCCTCACAGGGATGGTCTCACTCACACTAACTCTCAAAGAGCATTGTCCCTCACAGGGATGGTCTCACTCACACTAACTCTCAAATATCATTGTCCCTCACAGGGATGGTCTCACTCACACTAACTCTCAAAGAGCATTGTCCCTCACAGGGATGGTCTCACACACACTAACTCTCAAAGATCATTGTCCCCCACAGGGATGGTCTCACTCACACTAACTCTCAAAGATCATTGTCCCCCACAGGGATGGTATCACACATGCTGACTCTCAAAGATCATTGTTCACCTCAGGGATGGTCTCACTCACACTAACTCTCAAAGATCATTGTACCTCACAGGGATGGTCTCACTCACACACTGGCCCTGTTTTTCCACTCTTTTGTGTGATTGACATCACTCACTCTATGCAAGGTCTTTCCATCTCTCCCCTTCCTCTCATCTGTTTCTTCCCCTCTCCCTCTTCTAAGGGCTTTATTGGCATGAGAAACATAGGTTTACATTGCCAAAGCAAGTGAAATAGATAAACAAAAGTGAAATAAACAATAAAAAAATATATTTTTGCAGAATTCTGCATGCAGAGTTCAATTTGGTGTTTGTCCCATTCTGTGAATTCTTGGTTGGTGAGCGGACCCCAGAACTCACAACCATAAAGGGCAATGGGTTCTATAACTGATTCAAGTATCTTTAACCAGATCCTAATTGGGATGTCAAATTTTATGTTCCTTTTGGTGGCATAGAAGGCCCTTCTTGCCTTGTCTCTCAGATCGTTCAAAGTTACCTTTGGCTCTGATGTTTAGGCCGAGGTATGTATAGTTTTTTGTGTGCTCTCGGGCAACGGTGTCTAGATGGAATTTGTATTTTTGTTCCTGGCAACTGGACCTTTTTTGGAACACCATTATATTTGTCTTACTGAGATTTACAGTCAGGGCCCAGGTCTGACAGAATCTGTGCCGAAGATCTAGGTGCTGCTGTAGGCCCTCCTTGGTTGGTGACAGAAGCACCAGATCATCAGCAAACAGTAGACATTTGACTTCAGATTCTAGTAGGGTGAGGCTGGGTGCTGCAGACTGTTCTAGTGCCCTCAACAATGAGTTGATATATATGTTGAAGAGGGTGGGGCTTAAGATGCATCCCTGTCTCACCCCATGGCCCTGTGGAAGGGAATGTGTGGGTTTTTTGCCAATTATTACCGCACACTTGTTGTTTGTGTACATGGATTTTATAATGTCGTATGATTTTCCCCCAAAACTACTTTTCATCAATATGTATAGCAGACCCTCATGCCAAATTGAGTCAAAAGCTTTTTTAAGATCAACAATGCATGAGAAGACTTTGCCTTTGTTTTGGTTTGGTCTGTCGTACGGTAATTTGGTAAAAGGTCAATTTGGCATTTGCTCAGTACATTGTTTTCACTGAGGAAATTAACTAGTCTGCTGTTAATGATAATGCAGAGGATTTTCCCAAGGTTGCTGTTGATGCATATCCCATGGTAGTTATTGGGGTCAAATTTGTCTCCACTTTTGTGGATTGGGGTGATCAGTCCCTGGTTCCAAATATTGGGGAAGATGCCAGAGCTGAGGGTGATGTTAAAGAGTTTAAGAATAGCCAATTGGAATTTGTGGTCTATATGTTTTATCATTTCATTGAGGATACCATCAACACCACAGGCCTTTTTGGGTTGGAGGGTTTGTATTTTGTCCTGTAGTTCATTCAATGTAATTTGAGAATCCAGTGGGTTCTGGTCTTCAATAGTTGATTCTAAGATTTGTATTTGATCGTGTATATGTTTCTTGATGTTTGTTCTTTGTTATAGGGCCAAAAAGATTGGAGAAGTGGTTTATCTCCATTTCTTCATGTTGTTGATTGTTTAGTGTTTTGCAGTTTTCCCAGAAGTGGTTAGAGTTTATGGATTCTTCAATTACATTGAGCTGATTTCTGACGTGCTGTTCCATATTTTTCCGTAGTGTATTTCTGTATTGTTTTAGTGATTCACCATAGTGAAGGCGTAGGCTCAGGTTTTCTGGGTCTCTATGTTTTTGGTTGGATAGGTTTCTCAATTTCTTTCTTAGGTTTTTGCATTCTTCATCAAACCATTTGTCATTGTTGTTAATTTTCTTCGGTTTTCTGTTTGAAATGTTTATATTTGATAGAGAAGCTGAGAGGTCAGATATACTGTTTATGTTTTCTACTGCCAAGTTTACACCTTCACTATTACAGTGGAACGTTTTGTCCAGGACGTTGTCTAGAAGGGATTGAATTTGTTGTTGCCTGTTTTTTTGGTAGATTTCAACACTACTTTTCTTCCATCTATAGCATTTCTTCATATTATACAGATCCTTTGGCTTTAATGCCTCATGATTGAGTATAGCTCTGTTCAAGTAGAGTGTGATTTTGCTGTGATCTGATAGGGGTGTCAGTGCCACACTTTACCAACTGTGCTACACGGGACTAAGTAAGTATATGGGTTTACGTGTGTGTTCCTGGTGCTCATGTTCTCCCTCCAGATGCACTCCTGACCTTTGACCCCTCCTTTCATCTCCTTCTCCCCATCGCCCTGCGGCCTCGCGC
Organism: Thymallus thymallus; assembly: GCA_023634145.1. Classification (NCBI taxonomy): domain Eukaryota; kingdom Metazoa; phylum Chordata; class Actinopteri; order Salmoniformes; family Salmonidae; genus Thymallus; species Thymallus thymallus. The sequence goes on along the minus strand of CM042378.1, from coordinate 32,049,335 downwards.
CTCACTTCCTGCTACTGTGACCTCCACTTCCTGAACCTCCTCTACTTCTCTTTGAAGAGGGCAGGTCTTTCATCACGGGCCAAAGAGTTATAAACACACTCCTCACCCCCTCTCTCCCTCAGTCCCCCGTCTCTCTCTCTCTCTGTCTCTGTGTCCCTCTCTCTCTCTTTCTTCCTGTGATTGTGTGTATGTAACGGGTGGCCTTGTATGTACGTGTGTTTTGGTTGACCATGTCTCAGTGGGGGTGAGGGAGAGGGATGCAGTGTGAATGGCCACTACTGTTCCCACCCTGGGGCAGTCCCACAAGGAAGGCCTTAGTGACTAAATGTACACCATTTTTACAGAGGAAAATGGGGAGGGTCATGCGTTTTCAATTTCAGTAAGCGGTGGGGTTTAGGAATGTTTAATTTAGTCCAGGGGAGGGTCATGTAATCTGTAATTGAATAAATGTCATGTTGCTCAGTGTTTGAATTAGTTTCATATTATATCTTGATGTGTGGCCGATCAAGTGTGCCTAGTGTGGTCTCAAGCAAATGATCCATTGCCTATACTATAGGCCTAGGCTATACAAAGGGCATGCTCGGAGAAGGACAGGACAAAGTTATATTTCTAAGAAAATGTATTTTTTTTCCAAGAGTTTTTGCGCTGTTGGGATGGTGTAAAACTTACACTGCAATGGATAGGCTACCCCAATCATCAGCCCTGGCCTGCTCTGGCTGATCAAAACCCTTTTGTGCTGCCTAACCAATGGCTGTGCTGTGTATGGTGGCACTTCAGGAGGCAAGTCAAAGGCTTCCTCCAAAGAATTCAATATCTGTGAGCGTGGACTCTACCTACTGATGTCCTGTTCAGTTAGAGAGAGTGTGAAGATGAGGAGAATACCTAGTCAGTTGTACAACTGAATGCATTAAACTGAAATGTGTCTTCCTCATTTAACCCAAACCTTCTGAATCAGAGAGGTGCGGGGGGCTGCCTTATATCGACATCCACTTCATCGGCGCCTGGCGAACAGGGGGGTTAACTGCCTTGCTCAGCGGCAGAACGACAGATTTTTACCATGTCAGCTCAGGGATTCAATCTAGCAACCTTTCGGTTAGTGATCCAACGCTCCTACCCGCCAGGCTAGAGAACAGGAGGTAAGCTTGCTACTGCTATAATTGATTTTAAAAAAGATGTCAACAGTATGTATATATATTACATATATTCATTTTGTTGTTTTTGTCATGCAAGTTCGCTTCATTCATTAAACTATGACTACACCTGCACTGCGTCTTGGCCATTTCTACCACTCCACCGTGACTACCATGCATATGGTATATCTTTGGTATTCTCTTACATTCAGAGGTTGTGCTACAACCTTCAATAGCTGAGGAGACAAAACATTTGCTTGGGAAGTAATGTGATTCTGTCACTATCAAGTGACGTTCAACATTTCAACAGGCTATTAAACAACCTAACTCTAAATCAGTCAGGAGCAAGCCAAGTAGCACAAGGAACACGTGAATTTAGGTTATTATTATTTAAAAGCTTATTTAAATAGAAAGTTGAAGATAAGTCAATGTGACTAATCAACAATCTTCAAAGTAATTTAGAACATTTTATATTGTGGGAGATAATATACATTTTGAGAATAATAACAATTACATTTTACATTGCTTGCAACAGAGGTGAAATCTCCCAAAACATCTCCAGTTTACCAATCACTGCCGTTTAAGAAATACATTGAATACATTTAACACATTAGAAGCTGGCAGGAGCACTCAGCATTTCAACAGCATGCCTATGAATTTTGCATTTAGGCTGCATAAAACGAAATGTAAATAAGGTATAAAAAATACCTTATTAGCCTATACAGTCATTCTACAATGTCTTTGAATTCCCTTTCAGAAACACAAGTTTGTCCAGTCTGTTTTGAGGATCATGTCACGGATCGGTGAAATGAATGACCAAGGTGCAGCGCTATTGAAGTTCGGCATACTTGAATTTTATTACACAAACTTTGAAAAAAAAACAATAAACAGCGTAAATAAGACCCACACCGTGCGTGAACGCTCAACAGGAACTGAACACAAAAAATGATCCACACGGCACATGTGAAAAGCAATTAACTTATATATGGCCCCCAATTAGAGACAATGCCTAGCAGCTGCCTCTATTTGGGGACCAACACAAAACCACCATAGAATCACATAGAGTTCTCCTGTCAGGCCCTGACCATGACAACCATAGACAAAGCCAGAGGCCTCCCTATGGTCAGAGCCTGACAGATCATGCGGTGAGCTATGCATGCCTAGTTTGTTAATTTAGCCTAGCAGATGCCCTAATCACAGTCAATAAAAATCTATTTTGTAACAACAATATCATGGAATAAAATATAATATATTCAAAAATTATAGTTTCCCAAATTTAAAGTTACAAATGCATATAGTCCTACCTGATGATATGCGGTTGCTGTGTTAAAAACAAATGGCTTTTTATCTAATTCGTTGATGATCAGATACTTCAGTTGTAACTGGTTCTGTTGCACAACATTTTTACAGTTGATAGCACTGTTCCAAACTTAGACTATCCTCTTTTTTAACAATAGCCTGCATAGAAATCAAAATGTCTCCGGTGCTGCAGCATGCGCTCATTCGTTGGCATGCTCTGTTGTGATATTTAAAAATATTCTGCTTGTCTCCAGTCTTAAAAGGCAATTTTTTCTCAAACCACAAATAAGATGATTCATGCAGTGCTTTTATAATAATGCAGATATTTTCAGACCTGCCCACTGTGGTCTACGAATCCACAACCGTCTGGATACTCTGTCCTAGGAGTAAAGGTAACAGTACACATGTTCTCTGGTCTGTTCTAGGAGTGAGGGTAACAGTACACATGTTCTCTGGTCTGTTCTAGGAGTGAGGGTAAACAGTAGACATGTTCTCTGGTCTGTTCTAGGAGTGAGGGTAAACAGTAGACATGTTCTCTGGTCTGTTCTAGGAGTGAGGGTAAACAGTAGACATGTTCTCTGGTCTGTTCTAGGAGTGAGGTTAAACAGTAGACATGTTCTCTGGTCTGTTCTAGGAGTGAGGGTAAACAGTAGACATGTTCTCTGGTCTGTTCTAGGAGTGAGGTTAAACAGTAGACATGTTCTCTGGTCTGTTCTAGGAGTGAGGGTAAACAGTAGACATGTTCTCTGGTCTGTTCTAGGAGTGAGGGTAAACAGTAGACATGTTCTCTGGTCTGTTCTAGGAGTGAGGGTAAACAGTAGACATGTTCTCTGGTCTGTCCTAGGAGTGAGGGTAAACAGTAGACATGTTCTCTGGTCTGTCCTAGGAGTGAGGGTAAACAGTAGACATGTTCTCTGGTCTGATTATTATTATTGGTATAGGGGAGGGTCACTTTTTTTTTTTCAAGAATTCAGGGAGGGTTTAGGTAAAATATATTTTAGTGAAGGGAGGGCCATCCATTTTCATTTCAGAGGTCTGATACTCTCCAGTTATCCCTCATAAATAACGTAGTCCCTTAGTGCCTCAGCACAGTTGAAGCAGAGAGGCACTCTGTGTGTGTGTTTTCATATGTAATTATCATTACAGAACAGGCATGCTTGTGTCAATAGGGAATTAACTGTGTTGAGTGTTGATTCCTCCTGTGTGTGTGTGTGTGTGTGTGTGTGTGTGTGTTTGTGTGTGTGTGTGTGTGTGTGTGTGTGTGTGTGTGTGTGTGTGTGTGTGTGTGTGTGTGTGTGTGTGTGTGTGTGTGTGTGTGTGTGTGTGTGTGTGTGTTTGTGTGTGTGTTTGTGTGTGTGTGTGTGTGTGTGTGTGTGTGTGTGTGTGTGTGTGTGTGTGTGTGTGTGTGTGTGTGTGTGTGTGTGTGTGTGTGTGTGTGTGTGTGTGTGTGTGTGTGTGGTTGTGTGTGTGTGTGTGTGTGTGTGTGTGTGTGTGTGTGTGTGTGTGTGTGTGTGTGTGTGTGTGTGTGTGTGTGTGTGTGTGTGTGTGTGTGTGTGTGTGTGTGTGTTTGTGTGTGTGTGTGTGTGTGTGTGTGTGTGTGTGTGTGTGTGTGTGTGTGTTTGTGTGTGTGTGTGTGTGTGTGTGTGTGTGTGTGTGTGTGTGTGTGTGTGTTTGTGTGTGTGTGTGTGTGGTTGTGTGTGTGTGTGTGTGTGTGTGTGTGTGTGTGTGTGTGTGTGTGTGTGTGTGTGTGTGTGTCTGTGTGTGACTAACCCCTTGTTCGTCATCAGGGAGTCCCTAACCGCCGCTCCCCTACGTCGTTGTGGCCATTGTGGAATTCACCATCCCATGAGCCTTCACTCACCCATAATCACTGTCACCCAGGCAACCAGAGAAAGAATGCTCTGTATTCACCGTGGTGATGCTGTGAGTGTGTGATGTTGAGTAGGTGTTGGTTAATGACAATAAAACCTCAGTGTATCATGTCGCGTATGAGTGTGTGATTATGAATACTGCATAATATACTTCTTGGGTGTATGTCACTTTGATTAGTGTGTGTGTGTGTGTGTGTGTGTGTGTGTGTGTGTGTGTGTGTGTGTGTGTGTGTGTGTGTGTGTGTGTGTGTGTGTGTGTGTGTGTGTGTTGCTGTGTTCAGGTGTAGGTTGTTGGATGAAAACATCTCCTGTTGTGAGTATCTCAGCTCCTCATCTCTACAGCAACCACTGTTTGAGACGCGTTGACCTTAGTAACCACACATACGTACATAACCCATGCAATGTCACGCACTCATAAAGCAGTGTGTAACCTTAGTAACCACACACCCGCCCATTAAACAATATGCACTGTTGTATAATGTCAGGCCAGAACATTGCCCCCAGACACACAAAAACAACTAACACCCACTGAACTACAACGTCAGACCAGCAAAGCGCTACCCTCCAAGGTCAACGCTCTGGGTTCCCACTACAGCCCTGGCCTGCTCTGCTCTGGCTGATCAAAATTCTCTGACGTGAGGCTGTGAGAGCTTGTTGGAATGTGAGGACAGCGCTGCGTGCCTGCATAGCGCATCACACAATTTGTTGTTTGGTGTGTGTGTGTGTGTGTGTGGGTGATGCGCTATGCAGGCACGCAGTGCTGTCCTCACATTCCAACAAGCTCTCACAGTCTCACGTCAGAATTAGATGTTCATCCATGTTTCTCAAAAGTCAAATTTTGAAGTTCCAAACAACACATTTCAAAGTGTTTAAGGTTAAGTTTAGGCATTAACTCTGAATGTTTAAGGTAAGGGTTAAAACAAAAATAGCTTTCTGTCACTGTATTTCCAACATGCAACCTTTTGCACTAGAGGCAGATGCTTACACTCAACTGCCATTCCCTAAGGGTTAAGGTAGGCTTAAAACAAAAATCTCAAACAACTTTCTGTTACTGGATATAAACATGCAACATTTTGTACCATCCCTATCCATAACACCCTGGCAAAACCATCCTCATCCATAACACCCTAGCAAAACAAAAACATACTTGAAGGGAAAAGCGCTCACTGTTGCCCCTAGTGGCCAGTGTCCACGTCATCTGCTGAGGTCTTCAGACAAGGATGGACTTCTAATACTGATTTGAATCACGAGTGACCTGGCTGCACATTCACTGAAAAACCATCTTCTGTACTCTGTCGCCCTCTGCTGTTGGTACATCATAACTATCCTGCAAAACCATTAGCATTAGAATGATATAGTATTGCCTAGGCCCAATATTACTGACGTGTGAGACGATCGCAGATTTCTATGTCCAACTCTCATCGTAGAAGCCGTGTGCTAGAAGAGCAAAATGGCTGTCTTTCCTTCTATCAAGCTGTCAGATTGACTTTCATCATGCATTGGCAGACCAAACTCTGTGCTACCTATTGATTTCTAATATACAGAGTTGTGATATAGGGCAGGCCTACAGTACTACAGTAGATAACTTACTGGCAGCTCTCAACTAATTATACAAAACACTCAAAAATAAAGCAATAAATGAAGAAAGTCTGAAAAGTCAACCAACTGGTAAAGTGTCTGTCGGGGGAATACCTGGATAACTACTACATGCATCAGTAAAACGGTAGCCTTGGTATTGCATGTGATTATTGATTTTCTCCAATTAATCGACTTTTTCTATACCCTTGTGATTCTACGAGACATCAGATCCAGGAAATGATCGAAAAGTAAGAATGAAATAAGCAGGACAACTTAGAAGACTGATAAGAGTAGATCTACTCAACCATGCCCAGACAGGTCTGCTCTGCTGTGGTCGCAGCTTAAATACCAACATTACAGATCTCCCATAGTAGGTGCAAACACCACCTCTTTAGCTGCTTCTGACTTAATGACATGGTGAGGTTGTACCCAGGTGCAGAGAAGAGACCAGTGGTTACAGATAAACATAATACTTTACTGAGACACAATAACCCTGGGGAAACCATACACCATCTCTCTCACTCACTCACTCACTCACTCACTCACTCACTCACTCACTCACTCACTCACTCACTCACTCACTCACTCACTCACTCACGAGATAAACACATGGCACCAAATTCAAGCTTCTGCAAAGGACAACAGACAACACACCTCTTTAAACAGGGAAATCATAATGATTCAATAGCTGAGTGTTGTTAATGTCTCTAGGACGGCCTCTACCACCCTCTGGTGACAGGTGGAACCATGACAGAGAGGAGAGAACATCCTGTGCGTCTTCTGATGGAAGCTGCGAGGAACCTGCCAACCCCTGACAGCTAAATGGGTGTGCATCGAGGAACATTCTATCTCCACTTAGCTGTTCAAAGAAGTCAATCTTTTGAATTAACAACCTGTTTATTTCTGCCTGTATGTTACTGGAGATGGAAAGCAATACAAAGGCAGATTGGGAAGATACTTGTCCACCCACTTACGCACCCAGCATTACAGGCAAGTTGCTAACTCACACTCCACATACCCAACAATAAGTCATGGAAATGAAAACAGCATGCAGTTTACTCTACAGCATGCAGTTTACTTTACCTAATCATATTGTGTGTGCGCACGAGAGAGAGAGAGAGAGAGAGAGAGAGAGAGAGAGAGAGAGAGAGAAAGACCTCAACTTAATGTCTACCTGGGCAACCACTCCACCCTGGACTTGAACAGCCTTTACGACCAGGTCCACCTCTACAATGCGGCAATCCCAGCTTTCGCCAGGACCCTGAAGGACATCACCCTCAACCGCAGTCCAAGCACCTCACACAGGAGCAACAGAGCAATGGACACCCCGCACAGACCAGCGAGACACCCTCCTGAAGGACATGCACAGAGAGAACCCACGCCAAGAGGACCTACACCCAGACCACAGCTTCACCAGCCATACCCCAATCTGCTGAGACCACCCCAAGCAAACCCTGGCCACACCTTATGTAGGCCTCCCCAGATCAGACCTATAGCCCTTCTGCCCCCCTCATGCGGCAAGGACCTCAACATGACAGCAGGACATATGCCCAGGCCGTGAGCAGCAGAGCAACAGGACCAACCCCAACTAATGCACCATAACATAACCGACAACTCCCGCAGCTCTGTCACACCCTGGGTCAATCCATAGTCAATGGTAGACTTTGAGGAGACTCCTATGGTAGGTACACATATAGCTAATCTCTTGGCAGAAGTACTGTAGACTACTTTATCACTGACCTCAACCCAGTCTCAGAGTGTTCACTTATATCATACGCACTTTTAGCTATTTAAGTATTTCTCTGCCATCGACCTGTATAGTATAATTAACCATGCAAATACTCCTTATTTATCTATATCAACTTGCAATATTTTTAGCATTTTTTTTTTTCACCTAACACTGTAACAATGTATAGTGTACATATTCAGCCATTCACTCATGCTATGCAATGTCTTTTTATAGCTGTTTTGCACTCCAGACATCTTGTATTTCTATACTTTTTCATGCTGCCGCACTATGTATCATGTATCGGATATCTGTCTTTTGTGTATTTTCGTTCTGGCATTTTGCACCTGCCCTGTGTTTTTTCGTAGCTGCTTGACAAAGAAATGTCCCCTCAGGGATCAATAAAGTATCTATCTATCTAATCGAACCCAAAAATGCTGACGCTCCAGACACTCAACTACTTCTTCTTCTTCTTTCAGGTTTTATTGGCGGTTGGCAACTCATCTCAAAGGTGCATTACCGCCACCTACTAGACTGGATTGTGGGTATTAGAATGACATCAAAGGAGATATCTATATAAATAATAAATAATAATAATAAAAATCATAATAATAAAAAATAAAAGTAAAAATAAAATAATAATATATATATATATATATATCCGGTTAAATTATTTCGCTTAGCCCGGTTTTTTTCAAAAACAAAATTAATAACTTGTGTGTTTTCCCAGATGTTTTCCCTAATAAATGCTCAAGTGTAATGCTTTGTTCATCCATTTGTGCCTTTAATTCTGCCCTATCTTCTTCATATTTTTTGCAGTCTAACAATATATGCTTCACTGTCTCTTGTACATTACAATAAGTGCATAATCCAGTGAGGTGTTTTCCTATTCTGTACAATGTTGTATTTAAACCAGTGTGACCCATTCTAAGGCATGAAACTAACATCTCCTCCCTTGGGCTTCTGCCCATCTTCATGCTTGTGACTACTTGATTTTGTATACTGTATAAATGACGTCCTGTATCCGCTGTGTTCTAATATTCCTGCCATATTTTAAGTGAATGTTGCTTTATGATGGTTTTAACCTCTACTCTACTTATTGGTATGTGCACATCTACTGTTTCATGCTTTATAGAGTTTTTTGCTAGCATATCTACAGCTTCATTTCCTTCCACCCCTACATGAGCAGGAACCCAAAGGAAGGAGACAGCTATTCTTTTATTATGAAGTGTGAGAAGCAAGTGGAGTATTTGATGAATGAGGTCTTGTCTACATGATGCTCTCCCAGATTGAATACTTAATAATGCTGATAAGCTGTCTGAGGCTATAACGACACCTTGTTTCTGATTATTTTCTTCCACCCACCCTAACGCCAGTAAAATTGCTACTAACTCCACTGTGTAGACTGACAGGTAGTCTGTTGTCCTCTTTTTGACTGCTACTTCATACCGAGGAATAAAAAATGCTGCACCAGTACGGCCTGTTTCTGGCTGCTTTGATCCATCCGTAAATATAAATAATTCCTCTTGATACTGCTCTACATAGTTTTGAACTATTATCCACTCTGGCATTATTTTTGAGTTTTCTTTTAGTATTTGTTGTAAGCTTATATTCACAGATGGTTTTATAAATTTCCAGGGTGGTATCGTTGATATTGCCACAGTGGGTCAGACACTCAACTAGTCTAAAGAAGGACAGTTTTATTGCTTCTTTAATCATCACAACAGTTTTCAGCTGTGCTAACATAATTGCAAAGGGTTTTCTAATGATCAATTAGCCATATAAAATGATAAACTTGGATTAGCTAACACAACTTGCCATTGGAACACATGAGTGATGGCTTCTGATAATGGGCCTCTCTACACTTATGTAGATAATCCATAAAAAAATCAGCCGTTTCCAACTACAATAGCCATTTACAACATTAACAATGTATACACTGTATTTCTGATCAATTTGATGTTATTTTAATGGACAAAAATTTTTGCTTTTCTTTTAAAAACAAGGACATTTCTAATTTCAAAGGTCACCACTGCCGCCACCTCAAATGTTCTACCAGACGTTTCAATTTGTGGTTCTACTGCACTGTACTCACTAAGAACCAGACAGGATTCACTGGTGAGAGCGCGAGGCGGAAGCATTTCTCTGTCTGATTGCATAATGGAAGGAGACGCATGTCTCAAACCTGTTGCCTTTTGCTACATTGTTGCAGTGTGACGGGCGGATGGATATGTCCAAACGCTGTACAAAGAAAGAGTTCCCAGAATTATCGTCATTGGGAAATTCCAGACAGTTCCCAAAAGCTTGCTAATTGTCCCTTGCTTCACCCATTGCCATCGGATTATAGATCATAATGTATGCACAATTATATGACTAATATTACAGCCTAACATGTAAACAAAAAAAAGCCGTAAATTACTAAATGTATGATGCTTGGAACTATTTATTTTTTGTCACATAATGTCCTGCGTAGGTACACTGTTCGTAGTTCGACATTGCGCTGACGTCACCGGTTTGATCAGCTCCTTCCTTTTTCTCGGTTGCTGAAGCCGTGTCTGCCGCGTTGTTGTCGTTCATTGCTTGAATTTGTGGCGAAGATGGCTGCTGGTCCCCTGTCCGCTGCCCCAAACACATCCGCGAACAACGATGGGATCCTTATCGGCGACAGAGTTTACTCTGAAGTTTACCTAACTATCAGCAACTCTCTCATACCGGAGGAAAGGCTCCAGCCGACCCCGTCTATGCTCGACGGCCTCGACCTGCACACCGAGACCGACCTCCGTATCCTGGGCTGCGAGCTAATTCAATCGGCTGGTATTCTTCTACGCTTGCCACAGGTAAACATTCAAAATAAACATTCAGTACCGTCAACTTCTGATAAAACGGAAGTACTATAGTTGGTGTTGTTTTAGAATTCGCATCTTTGTTTATATAAACCGTCAAAATAAGGCCAAGCAAGGGAAATACCCAAGCCATGGCCTAACTTGTAACGGCTAACGTTAGCCACAGCTAGTTAGCTAGCTAACTAACTTGTTAGAATAATCTAGTAGGCTAACTTGGTTAATGACGGGTCAATTTATCGAATCAGATGTATAATTATTTTAGTGCAATTATCAGTCTTATACAAATGTAAGTGATTTTGAATAAGTCGTCAATTTAAACGCGTACTTCGCTTGCTAACGACGTTAGCGCCATAACATCCGTGACCGTGTGATGCCAAGAACAAAATGGCGGACATCTATTGTTGAGTTGTAAGTAACGTTACAAAGAACGGTCCAATTAATCTATTATTCTTTACATTACAGGTGGCAATGGCTACGGGTCAAGTTCTTTTTCATCGTTTTTTCTACTCTAAATCATTCGTCAAACACAGTTTTGAGGTAAGCCATTTTTTTTTTGTCTTTCTCGGTAAATTAGCGACAACATGAGCTAGTTTAACTATGGCGCTGACTGGTGGTATGTGTAGAGAACGTTTTCCTTGGCGGCCATGTTGGGATTTACAGTAGCGTAGCTGGTCTGTCACGTAACCAGGCCCCTTTTGAAACTGAAACTATTCAATATTCAGCTAGCTGCCGCTCTATGTATCATGTACCGTGTATCTGTCTTTTGTGTACTTTTCGTTGTGGCATTTTGCACCTGCCCTGTGTTTTTGTTGTAGCTGCTTGACAATGAAATTTCCCCCCCGGGGGATCAATAAAGTACCTATCTATCTCTATCTAAACCCTTTAGGCGACGTTATCATTGCAGAGCCTCAAGAGTAATGTTAGTGTTTTGCTAGCTGACCACGTCTTGCTACATACTGTAAACGTTGTTATTCCCGTGTCCCCAGATTGTTGCCATGGCCTGTGTCAACTTGGCTTCCAAGATCGAGGAAGCGCCACGACGATTCAGGGACGTCATCAATGTTTTTCACCATTTAAAACAGAGTCATAGAGGCAAAAGGTAAGCATCCATATAGAAACTATCCTTTGTTTATGTCGGCCTTACATCTGTTAATTGTATGTCAACGGTTTGTGAGAAATTCTAATGTATTCATCTTGTATTATATGGATTAGTAACTATGTTTTAAGTATCTTGTATGATGTTGCACTGATGTATGAATGTGAAAAACATGTCCTTCTGTTGATCCATGTACTCTAAACCATACTCTAAAACGTTTCAGTCTCCTCATCTCTGATCAATGGTAGTTACAGCAATATATTCACAGCTATCTACATAGACAAGTAGATCAGTGAAAGGTGATACATTAACACGTCTAACCTAAATAACTGTTGATTGACAAGAAAAAAACCTACTAGGCACCAGAAGACAAGACACACTGTGCTAGATGAGTGTGACTTTGACCAGAATGATCTGTTCACTTCCAATTCTAAGGCTGTGGTATTAACTTGGGTTCTCTTTTCCCTTGCAACCAACTAACAGCGACCAGCTACATTTACCAAAGCCTGGGTGATGTGGAATGGTACGTAGAGATGAAGCAGTCGGCATGACAACCATGAGCGAGGTGTCACCCCCCCCTCCCCTGGGAGACGCCCGTGGTGTGAGTCACTGCGGTGCACTGGGATCGGGGAGGACAGGTTGGCCGCAGGTCCTAGGCTGGGAGCCTTGGGGACTCCTTTGTCTCAGTCTAAGCTTTGGGTGTTTGGGAACCCACTGGTAATGTAGCTCAAACATTACATACTGTATGTACTATAGAGCAATCTCCCTCATTCACCAAATGGCATTCATGGCTTTCACAGAAATATCACCTTTTTCTTTCCTCTTAGAACATTTGCACAATTGTTCACATGCATTAGTTCACTATCTAGATTTAATATTGAGGAGATTTTAATACATTTAAGAGCTGGGTGTGATGAGTTTTAATGTAAATACATCACCTGAAATTGATGGATATAAGCAGGGCTTTTCAGATGCTTGCTTTTTAGAGATTTGTTTGGAGGAAACCGTTTTTGTCATGAAATCATGGTTTGGACTAGATATACCTATTACATGTGATGCGTGAATGCAGTTTCTGTAATAGCTTAGAAATATGCACTATGAACTGAAGCTGCACGTATTTTCCATGTCACCTGCATTTGTCATCCTGTCTAGACTACCGCTGAAGTCAGGGAACTAGTCATTCCTAAATTGCTTTTCTAAAGTCCAAGCAGAGTGCCTTGAAATGCACGTTTTATAAAAAAAAAAATAACTTCAGTTAAATGTATATAGTTCTTAAAGTTCTGGCATCCAGAAGTATTGGCTACACAGTCATGTCATACCAGAGTACCAGACGGGTATTGTCATGTTACTACCATGTCATATCAGAGTGCCAGAAGGGTACAGTCATGTTTTACCATGTCTTATCATATAAATAAGAATTTGTTCTTAACTGACTTGTATAGTTAAATATAGGTTACATAATTATTATTATTTTTTAAAGATCAGTGTACCAGATAGGAATGCACCAACACTTGCATGACTTCTGCTGTGGTGTCCTTTAATCTCCCATGGGCAGATTCTACGTGTAGACATCTGTCAGTACTAAATGGACCGTGAGATCCGAGCTGTATTAGTACAAGGTTTTTTTCTGGGTTCGTGGTTTATGGGTCCTTCACACACTTCCTAGTGAAGTCAGTCAATTGGTTATTTTCTTTTTGGCACCTTAGTATTTTTTTATCAGATAGCTGACACCTAAGTTGAGAATCAATTTTTGCATGCCTTTTAATTTTCCTAATCCAACATTACAACGTAAAGAAGTGAATGGTCGTCTAGGTTTTTACATTACAACGTAAAGAACTGAATGGGTCGTCTAGGTTTTTACATTACAACGTAAAGAACTGAGTGGGTCGTCTAGGTTTTTACATTACAATGTAAAGAACTGAGTGGGTCGTCTAGGTTATTACATTACAACGTAAAGAAGTGAGTGGGTAGTCTAGGTTTTTACATTACAATGTAAAGAACTGAATGGGTCGTCTAGGTTTTTACATTACAACGTAAAGAAGTGAGTGGGTAGTCTAGGTTTTTATATTACAATGTAAAGAACTGATGGGTAGTCTAGGTTTTTACATTACAACGTAAAGAACTGGATGGGTCGTCTAGGTTTTTACATTACAATGTAAAGAACTGGATGGGTCGTCTAGGTTTTTACATTACAACGTAAAGAACTGGATGGTTCGTCTAGGTTTTTACATTACAATGTAAAACTGAATGGGTAGACTAGGTTTTTACATTAAAAGGTAAAGAACTGTACGGGTAGTCTAGGTTATTACATTACAAGGTAAAGAACTGTACGGGTAGTCTAGGTTATTACATTACAAGGTAAAGAACTGTACGGGTTGTCTAGGTTATTACATTAAAAGGTAAAGAACTGTACGGGTTGTCTAGGTTATTACATTAAAAGGTAAAGAACTGTACGGGTTGTCTAGGTTATTACATTAAAAGGTAAAGAACTGTACGGGTAGTCTAGGTTATTACCATGTTTGGTGATGTTTCTGTTGATATTTCTGTCAAAGCTGTGATGCATGGTGACTTGATGTAGACATGGAACAGTGTAACTCAAAAGCTTCCACTGAAATCACAGGAGTCAACTAAACACCCTAAAAACTAACAATTTGGCCTGTTGCTTTTAGTTGGTTGAAGGGGAAAAGAGAACCGGTCAAAGCAAGCCGAAGGGCGTTTTGTTTCTGTTTTTGTTGGGGGGGAAAACATTTTTGGTTATTTTCATTCTTTTGTGAAGCAGGAGTGCAAGTTCATTGATTCTTGATCAGAACTACATTAATACCAAAAACCAAGTGATCAAAGCTGAGCGGCGAATCCTGAAGGAACTGGGCTTCTGCGTACATGTCAAGCATCCGCACAAGGTGAGTCCCAGTTAAATCTCTCAGAATACAAATCCAGTGCAACTTTTAGATCCAGACTCGCATGACACAACTGTACTTATGGTGTTCTAGAATATTCTCTTTTCAGTACATGCTGGCGGTTTGCATTCTCCCACACCTAGGGATTTTGAAACCGCGTTGGTTATTGTATAACCTCAACTGGTCTTCTTCCAGATCATCGTCATGTACCTGCAAGTCCTGGAATGTGAGAAGAACCAGACTCTGGTCCAGACCGCCTGGTAAGTACTTGGCCTCTACTCTAACCCACCCAGTGCCCTACGTCACAAACACCTCCTGTATTCCAGTCTGCCTCCACCCTTCTGTAACCTCTGTTCTCTGATGGATTAATTAGTGTCTTATTGAGACCTGTTTTCCTCTTGTCCTTTATATGGCTATTTATAGTCTGATTCTGGTGCCCAAGGAACTCAGTTTAACTTTGTCCTTTCTCTCTACTCTTTGATTAAAGGGTAGTCCATGCTGGTAAGTCTCATAAAGAACCTCTGAACTCTGCTCCTCCAACCACATGACCTCAGGAAGCTCCCCCATTGGCTGGCTGCCCTTCTCGGAGACAGTCAATCCAGTGAGAGCTCTCTGCCGAGGTTCACTGAAGGGGGCGGGCCTTTCCCAACTGCCAACATCGTCTTGTTTTCTCTTGGGAGTGTCCAAAAGGATTTGTATTTTGGGGGTTTTGCTTCATAGGTTAAACTTTTTATTTTATTATTTTTTATAGATAGCTTTATAGATGACTAAATTTTTTTTCTAGTTTACTTGCTTTACATTTGAAGTAAACCTATCCTGAAGTATTTTCTTTTTTGACTCAATCGTTTTCTGGGTATGCCTTTTTGATGCAGTAGTTAAAGTGTACTGTTGATCTGTCTCTTTGAAGTTCCTAAACTGACGTGGTCTTCAGACATGTCTTACAGGATGATCCTGCTCAGGCTTTGTCTCCAAGGACCTGTCTCGCCACCTATCAATATCCACTATTGGCAGTAGTCTATCAATAGTCCACTAGTCCAAAGTTCAAACCCTCAGCAAGTCTGGGGAGTCTGTTCTGGGGGACCCCTGTGTGTGCGCTGGTTTTCATTTGAGGCTGTCGGAATATTGTCTAATTGATATGAAATCATATAATGACAGCCCGCGTACACAAGGGTCACGTTCCACAACTGACTCTGAGTGGCTAAATGTGGTCTGACTATTCAGAGAAGCCCATTTTTAGATTTCAATGTGTTTAGAGTTAGTTATTTTTGTTTTGTCAGTTAAGGTAGATGTTGCATATCAGCCCCAGCTTCCATTGAATCCTGAAGAAGACACGTTTTAGGTGGGATGTGGGAAGGGGTTGCACCAGCAGTGTTCTGTCACCCCTCATCTTTCTGTTTCAGTCTCTGTCTGACTGCTTGCTAGATGCCAAAACCATCAGTCAGAAATGTCAATATTCTGTCTGTCAGATGTTGCCATGTCTTGCCTGAGCTATAGCTTATCAGGGTCACTGACACTCTGAAAACTAGCTACAATTAGAAGAACACTTTAAACACAACTTGAACCCTGTTACCTTACATGACAGCGTTGTGTAGGCCTTTTGATGGGGAGTTCAAGTTCAAAGCTACCTACGGCTTTTCTATCTTCGCTGTAGAGGGAAGCATCCCATCCCATCCCACAGCTCTAGTCTGACCTGTCCAATCTGATCCTTGATCTGTGTTTAAGGGTACCCTCCATCTCTACTCAGCCAAGAGATGAGTCACTACCTCTGGCCTCTGGTTGCATTCTATTAAAGGGCTGCTGTATATCTCGGGTCTGCTCTGCATTCACCTTTAGTTTGCATGCGCACTTTATAAACACATCTACATGTTAGGAAGCATGTCCACCTCTAAATAGGACTTGAGCAGTTTTAATTTATTTGGACGTCATATTGTTACGGTAAGACCTGGATCACTGTGCTGTGTACAAGCTTTCATCTGTGACGCTGCACGTCCAGCGCCACACCAACATGGATGCGCCCGAGAGGTAGCAGGACAAAGCTAAACTAGACTCCATACTGTAAACCTATTACTGTTTTAAGATGCATAGCAGTCTTTGTTGGCGTTGTCGCCAACTGTGGTCCTCTAGAGCTGCAGTTGGAAGGCTTGTGTTCCACCTCTTAACACATGGTTCTATTGACTCATGGTCAAGCTGGAACAAGCCTGCGCCCCTGTAGCTGTTGGGGACCAGCTGGTGACTGCCCAGAACAGTGTGATATGGGGTGTTGGGGAGGGACATGTGGCTGTGGGGAGATGGTGCTATGTTTCTGTATGTTGCTTGTGTCTTGTAGGAACTACATGAATGACAGCCTGAGGACCAACGTGTTTGTGAGGTTCCAAGCTGAAACCATCGCCTGTGCCTGCATCTACCTGGCTGCCAGAGCTCTGCAGGTACTATTGGATTGGTCCTCTTCCAGTCTCCCCATCTCTAGTATTCCCCTTTCCCCCACCACCTCCTCTAGTAGGATGTCTCTTAGCCAGTGTTCCCTACCCATCCTGTTGAAGAACCCTATTTTAGCATCATTAACTAAGTGCTGTGTGTGTGTGTGTAGATGCCTCTCC
Source organism: Thymallus thymallus (assembly GCA_023634145.1). Classification (NCBI taxonomy): domain Eukaryota; kingdom Metazoa; phylum Chordata; class Actinopteri; order Salmoniformes; family Salmonidae; genus Thymallus; species Thymallus thymallus. The sequence continues at coordinate 32,032,298 of CM042378.1, read as the reverse complement.
CATCCAGACCTCACTGGTACCTGCTGTTTGGAGCCACAGAGGAGGAGATCAAGGATATCTGCATCACCACACTCAAACTCTACACCAGGAGGAAGGTACATATCTTCCCTTAACCTTCTACCAACTCTAACCATGACTGTGTTCGTCCATAAATTCTCTTGCTGTATTAACACAACACACCGTGCCTTCTTAACCCTACAATCACCTCGCTGACTCTTGCTCTCTCTCTTTCTTGGCCAGCCTGACTATGACCACCTGGAGAAGGAGGTAGAGAAGAGGAAGATGTCTCTGCAGGAGGCCAGGCTGAAGGCTAAAGGGCTGAACCCTGATGGGACCCCGGCTCTGTCCAACCTGGGAGGTTTCTCGCCCGGATCCAAACCCTGTGAGTAATCTTACCATAGCTGTTCATTTAAACCCTGTGTACCATAGCTGTTCATTTAAACACCGGCTGCATTTCAAACTCAAAGCAGACAGCCCTCGGCCCTAAACCCTCAGCCCTTGAATGATGTTTTACATCGAGGGAGAGTGATTATCGGAGAGGCAATGTCCTTGGTGGAAATCTTGAAGTTGAGCTTAAAAACGACCAACCTAAAGCTATAAATATAACGTTACCTAGTAAACTAACGTATCTAGCTAGCACTCCTGTCAGGTAGCTAGCTACAGTTACCCATAGCTGGATAGTTTGGTCATTTATTTTTTGAATTTATTGGAATATGTTTTTGAATCTAGCTAAGTATTTTTTTTTTATAGGCTCCTCACTACGAGACCAATCAATGTCTAAATATTTATTAGCAAGCTAGCTTCATACCTTTCTCTAACATGCCAAATATGCAGCCTTGTTAATTAAATTTGGCACTTTGTGGCCACCAGAGTTTGACATACATGTGACCGCAATTTGCATTGAATTGTTGGTAATATCAACCCTGCAAGTAAACAGAGTTGTTCACTCACTCCCTCAAGCTAATTCGAGGGCAGAGGGGGCAACGTTAGTGAATTGTACCTCCACTTAAGATGGCAATCAAACTGCATCCGGTTTCGACGTAGATTCCCCAGAGGGGAAGTGGCTTGCTGAGGGGTTAAAAATAATAACATGTTTGGACTGCATCCCCTGAGTTTACCATAGCTGTTCATTTAAATATGTGCCCTAGTCAAGTCATCAGAGATATTTAACTAGACAAGTTGGTTAAGAACAAATTCTTATTTACAATGACAGCATACCTACAGGATCAGCCCCTGGTGCAAATTAGGGTTAAGTGCCTTGCTCAAGGACACATCGACAGGTTTTTCACCTTGTCGTCTCGGGTATTCGAACCAGAGACCTTTCGGTTACTGGCCCGACGCTCTAACCGCTTGGCTACCTGCCGCCCCACTTTGATTGTGTTTGGTTCATAGTTCAACCTGTCTAATTACTTAGACCTGTCTAATTTTCCCCCTTTTTGAAAACCTTTTATTAACACAATACAACATTTACATTTCTAAACGGGGGCTACCTGGTCTAATGACATGTTATGTGTTCCCCAGGTTCCCCCAACGTAGTGAAGGTGGAGGATGAATCTCCGAACTCCCAGGCCCTCAAACCTGTAAAGAAAGAACCAGACAGCAGAGCCCAGGGCTCCAAGAGCCCACCCAACGGGTGAGGAACACACACTGCTCTTAGACATAGCAGGGCCTTTCGTTCAATAAGAAAAGGTTTTCCAGTTTTAAGCAGACACCCCTAATGGAGATGACACCTTTCTTTTCCTCCTCTGTCAGGCTGAGGAAGGAGGCTAAGATTGGGCGGAACAGCAGGAGTGGGAGTGGCTCTCGTTCCAGAACTCGCTCGCGATCACGTTCCCCACGCAGACAGTAAGACTTTAGTCCTTCATTCATTATTGTAGGGTTTACTACGGTACTTTACTGCCAGTGTCACACTCACGTGTAGTAATATTCAGCTGGAGACGAGTCTTAACTCTTTTTTCTTTACTCTCTTCAGTTATAACAGCCGGCGCAGTCGTTCTGGGACCTACAGTTCTCGTTCTCGGAGTCGCTCTCACAGCCGCAGCCCCTCACCCCGACGCCATCCGTCCTCCCCCCTCCTCCTCCCACACCTCAAGCCAAAGCCCAGCCACCATGGCAACATCGACCCCAAACCATCGAGTCGTCATAGCAGCAGCGGTGGAGGGCCTCACAAGAGGAAGAGGTCAAGGTCGCGCTCTGCCAGCAAAGGAGAGAGGGAGCGGGAGAGAGGGAGGGAGCCGGAGAGAGGGAGGGAGCCGGAGAGAGGCCGCAGTACGTCGGACCTCTCGTCGGCCAAGAAGCACAAGCACGAGAGAGGTGGGGCTGGGGGAGGGCATCACCGCGGAGACAGGCGGGAGCGGTCCAGGTCGTACGACAGAGAGCGAGAAAGGGAGCGCACCCACAAGAGCAAACGCCATAGCAGCAGCAGTGGTGGTGGACACTCGGGGCACGGACGCCATCGTCGCTGAACCAGGGTCAGGAGGAGTCTCCTCCACTCCTTAATGCAGTTTTGTGTTCTGCTTTCCCACAATCTCCATTTCAAACCTTTTTTTAGTTTACATGTAAATTCTGGACTTGGAAAGAACATATTTACAGTGTAAAGATGGTTAACTGCTGATTTTGACCGCTTTGATTTATAAAAGCATCTCTTCAGTGGAACAAAGAATGAATGCGTGTACAACATAATAATAATAATTCAGGAAAGACATCAAAAACCTTTTGCACAGTGGACTGAAGAAAGTGACTACCGGGTTCTATTTGTTTGATCTAAAGCCGTGTTCTGTACAGTTTGCAAAGGACTACTGGTCTTCTCTAGAAACAGGCTGTATTTTTTTTTACAGCTGGATGCAGACTCTTGATTTTAGAACCTTTTTAGGATCGTGGTAAATTTGTTACACTGGTTTTTAGTCTGCACGTGTTCATGTCAGGTTTTTACTCAATAAAAAAAGACTGACAGTTGACTCACTTTTCTTTTATAACACTACTTACTGGTCTTGAAAAGCTGCCTTCGCTTTAGGCTGCGTTCACACTAAATGGTCTTCTGACCAATCAGATCGGCTCTAATGTGAAAAGATCTGTGGCGTGTTAAACTCAGTCCAAGTCCGCAGCCCCCAGATTGTCATGACAACTCTATCCCTTCAACATGCTTGAAGGCCGACAAATCTCCTGGCAGCTAGGACTGGTGTCTTCACATTCTGGTAATGTTATCTCTGTTCACGTTATCAGGCTCCTAAACATTAGGCATTAGTGCCCTTTCCTTAACATTGTAAGTAATTGCTCCTCTGTGATAAATACCTTTTTAATTAAATTGATTTATTAAAGCCCAGTGTGATACCCCAGAGTCGTGTAATTCCAAACCTGCGGATTACGCTGCAGAGTGTACAAGGAAGTGATGCTGATGGGTAACATGAACTTCCTCTTAAACAATGTTTGGCCTATATGTTATTTGTCATTTTACGAACTACGTATTGTATAATGTAGCTTGTCCTGTTCTAATGAACATATATTATGTTTCACCACAAGAGGGCAGCATCCCACTGCTGGTTTGGTCCTGGTCGGTCCCTGGATGGGAGACCAGATGCTGCTGGAAGTGGTGTGGGAGGAGTGCCAGAAGGAGGTACTTCTATAAAAAAAATATATATATATACATCCCAATACCCCAGGGCAGTGATTGGGGACATTGCCCTTTGTATGGTGCCGTCTTTCGGATGGGAAGTTAAACAGGTGCCCTGACTGGTCAAACCATCATGGCCACCAAATCATCCCCAGTTTCCAATTGGCTCATTCATCACCACTCCTCTCCCCTGTAACTATTCCCCGGGTCGTTGCTGTAAATAATGTATTCTCAGTCAATTTACCTGGTGAAATAAGACCAATGCGCTGCAAGCCAAGGTACTAGGATCTGGTCCTGTTCTCTCCTTCACCCTCTGTCCCTCTTCTTCATCCTTCTTTCTCCATTTTAACAAAACCGTTAAGACCGCTGACACCACACTGTAAACTTCTGAGTACTGTTGTACGTAATACTACACAATGGCTAATTTTTGTGCCTGCACACTTTTACACACACACATGCATGCACAAAAACACACATATGAGTTTGAATGCATACCAAACACCCACCACTGAGGCACTGCACTGGGCAGGTATAAACATTGTTAGAGAGGCCCATTAGAATGAATTGTGAGGTATTTAGAACACATGTAACAACTCACAGGGTCCTACAGTAAATGACAAAATAAGAGAGTACATGCAGCTTCTAATAGTAAAAATACATTTTATTTTAAGAGCTTTTCACGACACTCAGTCACTTTATATACACAAGAAAATCAGCAGGGTTAAAAGCTATAAAATCACATTAAAATAGGCAATTATATAAAAGTACACAAAACATGATGACAGACTGAACATGGAGTACACAAAACATGATGACAGACTGAACATGGAGTACACAAAACATGATGACAGACTGAACATGGAGTACACAAAACATGATGACAGACTGATCACGGAGAACACTAACATGATGACTCACTGACCAGGGAAGTGAACTAGACAGGACTAAAGTGAAGTCAATAGAGCGTCCGGGTAAGCCTGTGTGGAGAGGTTTGTCTTTATTGTAGACTTGATATAATATAATTAATATAATGTGGACTTAATACGTGTATGGATTGTTTCCCATGGAGGGGAGCCTGGTGCAAGGGATGGCGAGGAGGCCAGTGTCAGAGGAGCACAGTGAACAGGTAGGGGTGCAGGTGGTCAGTAAGGTATGTGGGCGCCAATCCATTGAGTGCTTTGTAGCTGAGATTGAGCAATTTGAAGACGATCCTGTATTGAACTGTGAGCCAGTGGAGTTTAATGGGGGTGATGTGGTCCCAAGGTCTGGTGTTTGTGAGGTCTCGTGCAGCTGAATTTTGAACATGTTGATGTCTGTCGAGTGTTTTGGCGGGGAGTCTGTAGAGAATGGCGTTGCAGTAGTCCAGGCGTGATAAAACAAAGGTGTGAATGAGAGTTTCAGCAGTGGGTTCAGTGAGAGAGGGTCTGAGTCGTGAGATGTTTTTGAGGTGGAAGAATGTTCCGGATGTGGGGTTCATATGTAACACCAAGGTTCCTGACTGTGGTGTTAAAGTGGATGGTGCAGCCGTCGATTGTAATGTTGAGTTGACCCAGTTTCTTGATGAGAGAGTTGGGGCCCGTGAGCATGATCGCTGTTGCAGCTGTTGGTAGCCTACACTTTATTTGGAAAGGAGGCCAGAAAACTGTCACAGAGGTTGTGGTGATTGTGACAGAGGGGTTGTCCAATGGGCGGAGAAGTTTGTTGATTGTTCAGAAGAGCACTCTTGGGTTTCCTTGTTTATTCCTTATGATGTTGGAGAAATAGGCAGATTTTGAAGTGGCAAGTGAGTCCTTGCAGTTGTGAATGTGGTCTTTCTAGGCCTTGTAGCAGCCAATAATTTAATAACTACCGTTAATGTAATAACTGCCAATAATGTAATACATTTTCCATTCTTAATGTAATAAAAGTTGATAATGTAATAGCTTACCAATAATGTAATACAATTTCTGAACCAGTAACGTAATAACTTTTTACCCATAATGTAATAAGTTCTTACATTATTGGCTGGGTTAATAAAACATGATTAGAATTGTAATAATTGGAGCCGATAATGTAATAATATACTTATACCACTGTGTTTAAGTTTTATTTATTAGTCCTAACACTGAGAAAACACTCAGTGTAATATATGTTTCTCTCTCTCTCTCTCTCTCTCGCGCGCTCTCGCTCTCTCTCTGATTTAACAATTCAAGTTTAGTGTCAAGGAATTATGTGGCCTTATGGCAGCCAGGTCAGTTATAAAACTGAAGAGGACGAAGTGGAGATGAATCTTCATCATCGCAGGGCGAGGTCTCGATGATGCCAAATGGCGGTGTTCTTCTAGAAACTGTTTAGTGAAAGCAGGGGGATGCAGCGAGAGAGCAAGAGAGAGAGACAAAAATAGAAAGAGAAAAATAAAGATTATGTAGTTTTAGGCCTGGTGTTAAATCTTCCTCATCTCCAGCTGACAGGTCTTGGTGACCCTGACATCTCCAGGTGACAGGTCTTGGTAACCCTGACATCTCCAGCTGACAGGTCTTGGTGACCCTGACATCTCCAGGTGACAGGTCTTAGTGACCCTGACATCTCCAGCTGACAGGTCTTGGTAAACCCTGACATCTCCAGGTGACAGGTCTTGGTGACCCTGACATCTCCAGCTGACAGGTCTTGGTGACCCTGACATCTCCAGCTGACAGGTCTTGGTGACCCTGACATCTCCAGGTGACAGGTCTTGGTGACCCTGACATCTCCAGGTGACAGGTCTTGGTGACCCTGACATCTCCAGGTGACAGGTCTTGGTGACCCTGACATCTCCAGCTGACAGGTCTTGGTGACCCTGACATCTCCAGGTGACAGGTCTTGGTGACCCTGACATCTCCAGCTGACAGGTCTTGGTGACCCTGACATCTCCAGGTGACAGGTCTTGGTGACCCTGACATCTCCAGCTGACAGGTCTTGGTGACCCTGACATCTCCAGTTGACATGTCTTGGTGACCCTGACATCTCCAGCTGACAGGTCTTGGTGACCCTGACATCTCCAGCTGACAGGTTTTGGTGACCCTGACATCTCCAGGTGACAGGTCTTGGTGACCCTGACATCTCCAGTTGACATGTCTTGGTGACCCTGACATCTCCAGCTGACAGGTCTTGGTGACCCTGACATCTCCAGTTGACATGTCTTGGTGACCCTGACATCTCCAGGTGACAGGTCTTGGTGACCCTGACATCTCCAGCTGACAGGTCTTGGTGACCCTGACATCTCCAGGTGACAGGTCTTGGTGACCCTGACATCTCCAGCTGACAGGTTTTGGTGACCCTGACATCTCCAGGTGACAGGTCTTGGTGACCCTGACATCTCCAGGTGACAAGTGAGATGTTGTTGGTGAATGTTGGCTGGAGAAATCCCTCTCCATAGCCAAATCATGAATAATTAGCCTCAATCGTCTTCAAAATTGTAAATTTTAAAGTGATCCCATTGTTGAAGACACAGCTCCTTCCAACCACTCCTGCAGATGATATACCAGTCTCCAGAAGTTTCTGTGATTTCTCTAATGAGAGTATAATATCAGCTATTGGCACAGGGAGAAGATGTTTAACACACAACCCTGCTGTATAACGGAGTCTGTATGCCTCATGTTTGAACATTGTACATTGTCATAGTAACAGCTCCAGAGAATCTTGCTACACACTCGACAGCATTGTACAATCAAAACGATCTGCACGCATCACTAACAGGCATCACATGGCATGGTTGGAATCTGGTGTGTATGTGAGTGCACATGTTTTCCTACATTATCTGGACCATTATGTCCTGACAAGTCACCACAATGTCCTGACAAGTCACCACAATGTCCTGACAAGTCACCACAATGTCCTGACATGTCACCACAATGTCCTGACATGTCACCACAATGTCCTGACAAGTCACCACAATGTCCTGACAAGTCACCACAATGTCCTGACAAGTCACCACAATGTCCTGACAAGTCACCACAATGTCCTGACATGTCACCACAATGTCCTGACATGTCACCACAATGTCCTGACAAGTCACCACAATGTCCTGACAAGTCACCACAATGTCCTGACAAGTCACCACAATGTCCTGACAAGTCACCACAATGTCCTGACAAGTCACCACAATGTCCTGACATGTCACCACAATGTCCTGACATGTCACCACAATGTCCTGACAAGTCACCACAATGTCCTGACAAGTCACCACAATGTCCTGACAAGTCACCACAATGTCCTGACAAGTCACCACAATGTCCTGACAAGTCACCACAATGTCCTGACATGTCACCACAATGTCCTGACATGTCACCACAATGTCCTGACATGTCACCACAATGTCCTGACAAGTCACCACAATGTCCTGACAAGTCACCACAATGTCCTGACAAGTCACCACAATGTCCTGACAAGTCACCACAATGTCCTGACAAGTCACCACAATGTCCTGACATGTCACCACAATGTCCTGACAAGTCACCACAATGTCCTGACAAGTCACCACAATGTCCTGACAAGTCACCACAATGTCCTGACAAGTCACCACAATGTCCTGACAAGTCACCACAATGTCCTGACAAGTCACCATAATGTCCTGACAAGTCACCATAATGTCCTGACAAGGTAGGAAAACAAGACCTTTGTTGAAAAGTCAGGACCAAATTCATCTCCTGAATTTGTTAAAATGCTATTTTAGGCTCATGTTTAGGTTTAGACTTTTGGGGTTAGGGTTAGGTTTAGACTTTGGGGTTAGGGTTAGGTTTAGACTTTGGGGTTTTGGAGTTAGGGTTAGGGTTAGGGGTTAGGGTTAGTGGTTAGGGAAAATAGGATTTTGAATGGGAATACATTTGTACTCCCTAAAAAGTCCTAACAATTCACATAGACAAAGCTGTGAGTGTGTGATTGCTGGTCTGTTCCGTGTGATCAGTATCTTTAAACAAGGCTCTAATCATGAATCTCTGTGATGTTCTCTGCCTGTCCTTCCATGTCCTCTTCATGCTGTCATTTGTGTACGGATGCTTGAAATGATCCCCAGAAGCTCAACTCAAACCTTGTGTGTGTACAGTATGGATGAAATTATCTCCAGAAGCTGAAACCCTTTCAAGAAGTGACAGACAGTAGACGCCAGCCGCGCGCGCGCGTGTGTGTGTGTGTGCGTGCGTGTGCGTGTGTGTGTGTGTGCGCGTGAGAAACAGACCGCAGATGCCAGACAGGCCATGCGTGTGAGATCTCTGAACTCAAACCAGGTGGAATACCACTACTTCCAACATTTACCTTCTCTGTTTTAGAACATGCAACCATTTTCACATTAGCTATGAGTGCTGTGAAGCTGTGTGATTTTGAATGACAAACCTCTTCATTTTATTGATGATATTTAGTCAGACATGCAACTGAGGCCTGAAGGAAGAAACATAAGAAATCTTAATATTATTAAATCTTAAAGAAGTAACACCATTAATTTGTCTTTACATATATATGGTTTCACAGAAAAATAAGAACATATGATATTAAAGTGATCCATGGAAAATCTATTTCATTAAGCATTAGCTGTTTTTTTCAGGCAGGATTTCAGTTTTACTATACAGGAAAAATAAATACTGTCCTCAAAATTAATATATAGACTATAGAAGTTTATCATTCTACAATTTTCTCTATACTCACAATCAGTTATACTGTACATTCAAAAACATTAATACCTTTTGTAAATTCTGTTCAAAAATACAAAATCTGTGATTCTTGGTGCAGTAGAAGATAAACTTCCTTTGTGTCTAATCAGAATCATGTTACATAGTACTGTAGGCTCCTAGCGTGGAATGGTTCTCACAAGCATATAGGCGTTTTCATTGTCACAGAAAGACTCCTTCTGACATCAGGCATAAGAGACGCCACTAATATACACAGTATTGTCTTAATGCACCGTAACAGGAAACCCTATTTACGCAGCTGCCTGTAAATGCATTCAGTTATGAAGAAACACAACAAAACAAACAACTCATTTTGGCTCAAAGGCCGAAGAGGCTCTGGATCTAGGGCAAGATGGCAGTGATGGGAGAGGAACAAGTGCTGACATAAGTGGTTCTAGAATATTTACAAAACATTGTCTTCAAACATTCAGAAATCGACGCAGTAGTAAAATAATGACACCATCACCATGGCACCATAGTCTAGTGGCTGACGCACAGACTTCTGGGTTGTGCTTTTACGATGGGTTAGCAGGGAACGGAGTCTAGCTAGAACATATAAATACAGTGTGGGGATATACAGTATAGTCCTCTCCGGAAATATGGGTGAACACTACTAGCATGCTGATATCTGGCATTGTCTTTCGTCAGATAGCGCGTCAATTCCGCCTGCACTGAGGTTGAGGGACGAGCGTTGCGTAGGAGTGACGCCATCTGACGTAAGACAATGGACATCTGGAGCAAGTCAAAAGAACAAGGCTCATTAAATTAGGAGTGTTGAACTGTACTGAACATAAACAGAGTTGGCACTTCTACAATAAGTATTGACTGTATCACCAGTGGGCTGTGCTATTGGCTGTGAGATTCTGGGGCCTGAGCACAGCTGTGTAATTGGGTCAGGGAGGGGAGGGGCTGAGAAGGAGAGAGGTGTGATGTAAATAAATGTTGTAAGCAAACGTTGGGGTCCGGTGGCAGCCAGGTCGGTGCCGGAAGAGGACGTCAGCTAGAGAAACAAACATTTGTAAGCTGATCCATGTGAGAACTCCCGGCCCGGACCGCCGCTGTGCTGTTATGGCTGAGACTACTATAGCATTAGAGATCAGGCCATGCAGCAGGCCATGCAGCCAGCCATGCAGCCAGGCATGCAGCAGGCAGTATAGACCCAACGTTCACCTAGAGCCACAGGGCTACAGGAAACAGGCCTGTCCTGAATAGACACTGTCTACACACATCTAGACGTGGCACAGGAGCTGGGCTAAAACACAGCCATTCACTTGACACAGGCATACCTCACCAGGTTGAAGTGTCATAATAAAACACATGGTAACTAATGGTAGAGTGAAACCATCCCGCTACAGCTTCAGCTACACCAGGCTCCATGCTTTGTTTGTCTCTGGTCTCTTTGACCACTGAGGGGGTGTGGAGTATTACAGGGTTTTACAGATAACTAATGTCAAATAAACTGTGTCTGCAAAATGTATATAGTATATATAAACTGGAAGTAGAAGCCTAAGTGTTGTTGTCCATTAGTTTACTCCAATTAGAGGAGGGGTGGCAGGGTTATGGGGAAAATAATAAAGGATAATATAAATGACGCAGACAGTTACATTGATGGAAGCCACAATCTAGCTGCAATATTAAAGCTGATCTACATTTTTCAATTGAATTATCCCAAAATATCCAAGTTAGATCATCCAATACTCTGGAGAATGAGTAGAGGAGCATTGACTTATAACTGGATTCTAAAAACGACGTGAGTGACGTTGACGTTTTTATCTATCTATCTATCTATCTATCTATCTATCTATCTATCTATCTATCTATCTATCTATCTATCTATCTATCTATCTATCTATCTATCTATCTATCTATCTATCTATCTATCTATCTATCTATCTATCTATCTATCTATCTATCTATCTATCTATCTATCTATCTATGACATACAGTGAGCTTCAAAAGTATTGGGACAGTGACACAGTTGTTGTTGCTTTGGCTCTGTACTCCAGACCTTTGCATTTGATATGATACAATGACTATGAGATTAAAGTACAGACTGTCAGCTTTCATTTGAGGGTATTTTCATCCATATCGGATGAACCGTTTAGAAAGTATTAAAGTAGTAGGAAATTAAGAATTTGGTCCCATCGAGCTTTATGACTCTACAAATTGGTTGGATGCATTTCCTGTTTCTTTTGGTTGTGTTTCAAATAATTTAGTACCCAATAGAAATGAATGGTAATCAATGTATTGTGTCATTTTGGAGTCACTTTTATTGTAAATAATAATAGAATATGTTTCTAAACACAGACGCACAAATATCATACCCCCCCCCCCAAAAAAAAAAATGCTAATCACCCGTTATTGTAAGGGTGAGAGGTTAGTATGATATTTGTGCGTTATTGTAAGGGTGAGAGGTTAGTATGATATTTGTGCGTTTGTAACTTCTCAGTATGTTTGGAGCTCACTGTATAAACACCACAGGGTCCTTTTTAAATGACAGTATATTAATAAATTATACTGCTCAAATGATAATGCCACTAAATCCATTTGTTTACTGTGGAATGCTCTCTTTTGCTGTCCATTAAGGTTTTTTTCATCTTCATGGTCTGGGCCAAGATAGTTTTCTAACGCTGTTCATATTGAGCACTTATTGCTAGGCTTACTACGTAAATTGTTATTGCTGGAAATAGGAGGTCCATATTGCTAGTAAGATCCTTATTGCTGTAAATACTGAAACAATATCCTATATAAATGTATGGGAAAATGCTGGCAATGATGTCTGGATATCAGTCTCAGCTGCCCCACAGCTGTCAGATGATCAGAAACAGTGGACATCACAGCTGTTGTTAGTAGATGGTAGTACGGGGCTGTATGTTGTGTTTTGGGTCAGGAACTGGTCACAGTAGAATATCTTCCAGGTCATAAGGGTCACAGGTAAGTGGTGGCCTCTCTGTTCTCTCTCTCTCTGGCCTGGGCCACAGCAACATTAATACACTGGAGCCACTCCTCAGCATGCTTCTCATCGCAAGCCTTCAGGACATAAGTTTTACTGTCTGTGAAGATCTCAAAGGCCCGAGGGAGGCCCCGCTCACGCCGCTTCTTAGCCACCACCTGGACACGCACGCACAGACAGACATACAGACAGACAGACAGACAGGCGAGAAGGTTAGCAGAAGTGGACAAAGGGTTTGAATTTTTGTTACATGAACGGACTTGATGTTCCCCCACCTTGACGCTCTGCACTTTACTCATTTCGATGGTGCTGTCGTCTATCTCATCCTTCTGTAGAAGACAGAGAGAAACCTTTCAGCAACATGGGGAGATTTAAGTGATACATTAATACATTGTTATAAATGCACCTTATGGAGTAGCAATCCAATTCTATTGATGTTGTTTCACTATCACCACAACACATGATGAAAGGCTTGTTGATGTTGTTTCACTATCACCACAACGCATGATGAAAGGCTTGTTGATGTTGTTTCACTATCACCACAACGCATGATGAAAGGCTTGTTGATGTTGTTTCACTATCACCACTACGCATGATGAAAGGCTTGTTGATGTTGTTTCACTATCACCACTACGCAGGATGAAAGGCTTGTTGATGTTGTTTCACTATCACCACTACGCATGATGAAAGGCTTGTTGTTGTTTCACTATCACCACAACGCATGATGAAAGGCTTGTTGATGTTGTTTCACTATCACCACTACGCATGATGAAAGGCTTGTTGATGTTGTTTCACTATCACCACTACGCAGGATGAAAGGCTTGTTGATGTTGTTTCACTATCACCACTGCGCATGATGAAAGGCTTGTTGTTGTTTCACTATCACCACAACGCATGATGAAAGGCTTGTTGATGTTGTTTCACTATCACCACAACGCATGATGAAAGGCTTGTTGATGTTGTTTCACTATCACCACTACGCATGATGAAAGGCTTGTTGATGTTGTTTCACTATCACCACAACACATGATGAAAGGCCACATGATGAAAGGCTTGTTGGGGTATTGCTTAGTGCCACATATTTCAGTGACAAAATAAACGTTTGCTAGGATTTGTAACGACAGTACCTTTAGCGCATCAGGTTTTATGGTCCGCTTGCTAAAATGTGTGTTTTATTGTCTTGGTCCTTATATAAGAGAGGAAATGAAATCTTTGAGCCCATAAGAACTGTCTCTAATACTCTCTGTGTAATACACTGTCAGGATGACTCTGGAATGTGTGTTTATCTGTGTGTGATACGCCACAGACATATCCTTATGGACCATAGGGTCAGATAGTGAGCGCTAGGCTAGCTGCTATTCTCCATAGCCCTATACCCACATCCTAAGAGCCCCCCCGGCCGGCTATAGTTCTGTAGCCTGTGTTTGTGAGTGATATCCATAGACTTGCCCACATCCTTACCTCCCAGGCTGTCTGTGTGGAGGGTCTGTTTTCTGTTAGCTACAGTGGTTAAGCTATTTATGTATTCACACAGATTAAAGGAGAAGTCAATGTACTCCTTGTCCCCTCTCCACTCTCCTAGTTCCTATTGCTAAGGATTGGCAGTATGACGATGGATCGACTTTGGGGAAACGGTCTCTCTCTCTCTCTCTCTCTCTCTCTCTCTCTCTCTCTCTCTCTCTCTCTCTCTCTCTCTCTCTCTCTCTCTCTCTCTCTCTCTCTCTCTCTCTCTCTCTCTCTCTCTCTCTCTCTCTCTCTCTCTCTCTCTCTCTCTCTCTCTCTAACAACATGGCATTGACTAACAATAAGATCTCTCATCTAATCCCTGCTCTATGACACACACACCAACACTACACACACACCAACACTACACACACACCAACCAACATTACACACACACCAACAGCACAATAAAACAGATCAGCTCTGTGTTTCGCTTTGTTTGGCACATGGTGTTGATGGATTTGTATCGTTAAAACCAGTGGTGTAAAGTGTTTAAGTAAAATGACTTTAAAGTACTACTTAAGTAGTTTTTTGGGGTATCTGTACTTTATTTTACTATTTATATTTTGACAACTTTTACTTTTAGATAGATAGATAGATAGATAGATAGATAGATAGATAGATAGATAGATAGATAGATAGATAGATAGATAGATAGATAGATAGATAGATAGATAGATAGATAGATAGATAGATAGATAGATAGGCTTGTTGATATATATATTTTCCCTGACAATCCAAAGTACTCATTACATTTTGAATGCTTAGCAGAACAGGAAAATTGTGAAATTCACGCACTGAGAACATGTGGTCATCCCATGTGGTCATCCCATGAGGTCATCCCATGTGGTCATCCCTACTGCCTATGTTCTGGAGGACTCACTAAACACAAATACATATTTTGTAAATAATGTCTGAGTGTTGTAGTGTGCCCCTGGCTATCCGTACATTTTTAAAACAAGAAAATGGTGCCCTCTGCTTTGCTTAATATAAGAAATTTGAAATAATTTATACTTTTACTTTTGATACTTAAGTATATTTCAGCAATTACATTTACTTTTGATACTTAAGTATATTTTAACAATTACATTTACTTTTGATACTTAAGTATATTTTAGCAATTACATTTACTTTTGATACTTAAGTATACTTTTAGAGTTTTACTCAAGTAGTATTTTACTGAGTGATTTTCACTTTTACTTGAGAAACTAAAAGGTATCTATACTTTCACTCAAGTATGACAATTGGGTCCTTTTTTTGATTAAAACACAGTGGTTTCCACAGACACACACACACGCGCACACACACACACACACACACACACACACACACACACACACACACACACACACACACACACACACACACACACACACACGCACACACACACACACACGCACACACGCACACAAACACACACACTGCTAGCATCATCTCCTTCCTTCCTCTCTGGTTTTTGTTAGTTTTTTTGCTGCTACTCCTGAGTGTCCATTTTCATACTGCGTTATTAAAGGGAAGAATGACTCAAGAAGTTGCAACATCATACTCTGACCTTGGGCGTCCCCCAAGGCTCAATACTGGGGCCAAATTTATTACAGTCATCTCTAGTGGATTCCCCAGAGTGGCGTTAGGCCTTGTCACGAGATGGGGTCTCCACTGTTTTACCCAACATCACATCATGATTCAATTAAGAAGAAAAAGACACAGGGAGTCCAGTGACTAAAAGTGCTGTCAGGATATGAGGAGGCATATTTCTGTCTAGATAAGGGTGTTTTTTAAGTGTCCTCCTGTGAATATGATATGATATACTTTATTGTCCCAAGGGGAATTTGACATGAACAACTAGATGCTAATTGTATATTTTACTTCAACAACTAGATGCACATTTTACATTTGACTTCAACAACTAGTTGCTAATTGTACATTTGACTTCAGCAACTAGATGCTAATTGTACATTTGACTTCAACAACTAGATGCTAATTGTACATGAAGTACAATTGGTGGGACTTGCCTTACCTCTTTAAAGGTATTTTTGTGGTAGAAGTTTAAAAGGTTTTACTTTACTATTTAAAGCAAAGCAGTTTGAAAGTATGTATGGTTTAGAAAAATGTTATAGTAGTGATAGTGTTATATTATGCTAATGTATACTCATTTATATAGTGATAATAGATTTAGAATTTGAAGTTAGGATAGCGTGAACATGTGAAAGTTTGTTTAGTGTATGTTGCTTGAATGGTTCAAGAGTTACTGTTGGTGGGTTATGTTATGCTAATTTTTGCTAATTAATATAGTTATTAGTTAATAAATGTTTTTTGTTCAAATAGCAAAGTAGAGGAAGATTTCATATGCTCTAACTTTTTGACTAAATTGATTGCAAAGTGGTCAAAGTAGATGATATGTAAAAAAAGTTACGTGAATACTGGTGATGTCACAATGGGGAGCTTTAGAATGTTGAAAAAAGTTCCATTAAAGTGAATGGAGAAAGAAACAATTTTGAATAGCTTAAAAAGTATAAATAATATAAATAATATCAAAAAGTTGTATGCAAGAACACTATTCCAGACCAGTCTGCACATTTTAAAGTTGGAATGGCGTTTCTAGCTTAAACAGTGTAAGAGAAGTAGCGTGCTGAAGAAGAATAATAAGAAGTATGATGAAGATTGAAAGTCAGGACTTTTGCTTCGCAAGTCACACCTAATTAAAGTCTAAGTGTGAAAGGGATACATACTGATTTTCCCTTCCGGAAGACGAGCTGGTTTCCTGCTAGGGTGAAGTAGCGAGTCTTCCAGCGTTTTATGAACTTCCAGCGAACCTGCTTCTCCTTCAGTTTCCCCTCTATAAGCGGCTGGCCATCCTCGTTCACCACTGGAGAGACAAAGCAAAACAATATAACCCTCAATTAGCTGTGATCCACATCCACTGTTACCACCTATTAATGCAGTGTATGTAGCCCATGTGGGAATCAAACCCATAACTCAAATTAATTCAAGCACCCAGCTCCAACCAACTGAGCTCTTTGAACGACAAAACAAAAATACAGGAAGATATGATGATTGAAAAAAAGGAAGAATGGCTGAATAATTGTAGATAGTGTAACCCTTCCCACTCATCTTTAATCTGGTCTATTTTCACAGGAAGAGCCCAGTAGGCCTATACCTTTCACACTGTTCTTTATGTATACTCCCCGTCCTTATGTGTTTAACATCTGACGATAAACATATCATGTGTCAACCTGCAACAGGCTAACGAAATGCAGTGCACCGATAAACACATTCTCCTTCTATCGCTGTCACTCTCACTCTCTGTGTTGGTCAAACAAACAAGCACACACACACACACACACACACACACACACACACACACACACACACACACACACACACACACACACACACACACACACACACACACACACACACACACACACACACACACAAAGAGATTTGATTTACCATAAGTGCCCCTTCACCACCCCACATGGAACCATGCCACCATGGAGCCAAGGGGCCACAGAGAGGGCAGTGACTGTTTGGTAATAATGTTTATCGCCTGCATGTTTTCACATTGATTAATGTAAGTTGACTCAGTAAGTCCTATAAAAGGAATGTGTCCTTGAGCGTGTGGGAAGAATATCACATCCTGGTATTTTAATTCCCATGTGGGAAAGATACATGCACACTTGTAACACACAGATACACACTGGCTCAATGTCTGGTCTGATTAGTTACACTCTGCCAACATTATCTCTCTCTGGGGGTCCTGTGAGTGTGGTTTAGTTTAGTGTGTGTGTGTGTGTTTGGTTTAGTGTGTGTTTGATTTAGTGTGTGTGTGTGTGTGTGTGTTTGGTTTCGTGTGTGTGTGTGTTGTGTGTTTAGTTTAGTGTTTGTGTGTGTGTGTGTTTGGGGTGTGTGGGTGTCTGACACCAGGCGACTCTGGTGCTCTGGCCCACTCTACCAGAGCCAATCTGGTCCAGAACCAAACAAAGCGGACCTTTGTCTGTGCAGCGATGAGTACAGCAGGCTTGGATCACAAGCTGCCTGTTCACGCTGAGATATACTGAGTCACAGAGAGACTCTAACCATTACCACACACACACACACACACAGTCTGGCTCCTCCACTCCCACATGGGAACAGCCTTTTGTGCCACGCACAATTACCACAAAGAAGACACAGAATTCTATGTCTCAAATCAAATTACCAACAATGCAGTTTTAAGAAAAATAAGTTTTAAGTAAAAAGTAGATAAGTAAAAGTAAAAAATGTAAATAACAAATAGTTAAAGAGCAGCAGTAAAATAACAGTAGCACTTGATGGCTACAGACGTGAGTGCTACGGGTCGGTAGTCATTTAGGCAGGTTACCTTAGTGTTCTTGGGCACAGGGACTATGCTGGTCTTCTTGAAACATGCTTGTATTACAGACTCAGTCAGGGACAGGTTGAACATTTCAGTGAAGACACTTGCCAGTTGGTCAGCGCATGCTCAGAGTACACGTCCTGGTAATCCGTCTGGCCCTGCGGCCTTGTGAATGTTGACCTGTTTAAAGGTCTTACTCACATCGGCTACGGAGAGCGTGATCACACAGTCGTCCGGAACAGCTGATGATCTCATGCATGCTTCAGTGTTGCTTGCCTGGAAGTGAGCACAGCAGTAATTTAGCTCGTCTGGTAGGCTCGTGTCTCTGGGCAGCTCGCGTCTGGGCTTCCCATGGCTTCTGGTTGGGGTATGTATGGTCACTGTGGGGACGACGTCATCGATGCACTTATTGATGAAGCCAGTGACTGATGTGATGTACTCCACAATGCCATCAGAAGAATCCCGGAACATATTTCAGTCTGTGCTAGTAAAACAGTCCTGTAGCTTAGCATCTGATCACTTCTTTATTGAGCGAGTCACTGGCGATTCCTGCTTAGTTTTTGCTTGTAAGCAGGAATCAGGAGGATAGAATTATGGACAGATTTTCCAAATGGAGGGCGAGGGAGAGCTTTGTACGCGTCTCTGTGTGGGGAGTAAAGGTGGTCTGAGATTTGGCTGAATTTGCTGTGCTTCAGTGGAAAGCTTGGCTCCACACACAGTGTGTTGAAATTCCGCTGTCAAAGAGAAACTCCTTCAGTCCAGTCGTACTATGCAAAAACAGGTTGAATCAGCATTGATCCCACGTCATTTCAACCAACAAAATGTGATGATGTTGAATCAACATGGAAAACTGATTGGATTTGACAAAAAAAGTCAAAAGCATAAGGAAATATCATATTTTTTATCCCAACTTTTTACTTAAATCCAATGACATGGTGATTTTTTAAATTGATTTCATGTTGAATTAACGTTAGTTGACAACTCAACCAAATATAAATCAAAAATAGTTGTTGAACTTACGTCTGTGTCCAGTGGAATAAGTTCTAGGTCTCCTTATCACCTCTGTGTTTGATCATGTTGGCAGGTTCACTGTAAACTCTCCTGTGTCACAGGAAGTTTCAGCTTCCCTGTATAAACCAGCAGACTGTGGACTCTGCCAAGAGGTCTGGACTATAGAAATAGAATTTATAGAACAGACCTCCCCATTCAAGTAAATTATGGCATAATGGGTGTCAGCCATTTCGAGTGTACCCCATGAGGTTACCAGTTAAATTGCCAGGGTTAGAAGCTCTAAGCCCCTTCTAGAGCAGAGTTACCCAAATGTGATCCTGCCAGAGATCGGCAGGAAACAATAAACCTTGTTCATACCGTAGTAAATGTTTGAGGGAAAACAAAGAAAGGGTGATTTAAAGGAGACATTGTGGCAGTCCTTGTCTTTTTTATACTAGTGATTTGGATGGAGAACAAGGCTTACAACCCTACGGCCCAAAGCCTTCCAGTTACTGCTGGACAGTACATATGGCTGGTACTGAGGAACAATCAACCAGGAACATGCAAACTTGCCACAACAAAACCAGGACCAACTGCTTTGCTTAACCCAACATGTCTAGGTTTGTAAAACGTGTTCCAAGACAAGGCCAAGGGGGTTGTTTTAGTTGTTAAGGAACATGGTAGTTATTCTGATGACAACAACCATACGTTATGTTATACACACAACTGTAGATTTTCTGAAAGCCATCACTTATCCAAGATTATATAATTGTTCCAACAGTTCTAATTCCTATTCTATTGTTCCAACAGTTCTAATTCATATTCTATTGTTCCAACAGTTCTAATTCATATTCTATTGTTCCAACAGTTCTAATTCATATTCTATTGTTCCAACAGTTCTAATTCCTATTCTATTGTTCCAACTATTCTATTGTTCCAACAGTTCTAATTCCTATTCTATTGTTCCAACAGCTCGTATAGTGAACATGCTACAAAGGGGCTTCCCAGTGAATGATGTTAACCGGACGGCACCAGCGCCTTCCCACAGAGATGGACAGAATTCAACTATATGCCAGATAAACAGGGGGAGGAGGGAGAGAGAGAGCAAAAGAGACAGACAGAGAGCGGAGGACAACCACACACACTCTCACACCTATTCCCTTTCACTTCAAAAGCATTCCAATGGTTTAACACTCAGGAAGATGATTAAGTCACAACTGCTTCTCCCTTTTCTCTTTAGGAGAGGTGTTTGTCAGCATTTTCATAACAAGGTGAAAACAAAGACAGCTGAAAACAGTTATTACCTACACTACATATCCATCAGAGACAGCTGAAAACAGTTATTACCTACAGTATGAATCCATCAGAGACAGCTGAAAACAGTTAGTACCTATAGTGCGTATCCATCAGAGATGTTATTAAATATACTATAAACAGGCTGGTACCCAGGCTATATTAAAGAGACCAGAAACAGACTGGTACCCAGGCTATATTAAAGAGACCAGAAACAGACTGGTACCCAGGCTATATTAAAGAGACCAGAAACAGACTGGTACCCAGGCTATATTAAAGAGACCAGAAACAGACTGGTACCCAGGCTATATTAAAGAGACCAGAAACAGACTGGTACCCAGGCTATGAGTGCTTTAATAGATGGTAACACTACCAAGGTGCTTAGAATGAAAAAACAACAACATAACTTAACTGACCTCTTAACTGACTTGCCTAGTTAAATACAGGTTAAATAAAATATAAATACAAATAAATAGAAAACACAGCATGGTAGCAACACCACAAGACAACAACATGGTAGCATCACAACATGATAGCATCACAACATGGTAGCAGCACAAAACATGGTACAAACATTATTGGGCACAGACAACAGCACAAAGGGAAAGAAGGTAGAGACAACAATACATCACTCAAATCAGCCACAACTGTCAGTAAGAGAGTCCATGATTGAGTCTTTGAATGAAGAGATTGAGATAAAACTGTCCAGTTTGAGTGTTTGTTGCAGCTCGTTCCAGTCGCTAGCTGCAGCAAACTGAAAAGAGGAGCGACCCAGGGATGTGTGTGCTTTGGGGACCTTTAACAGAATGTGACTGGCAGAATGGGTGTTGTATGTGGAGGATGAGGGCTGCAGTAGATATCTCAGATAGGGGGGAGTGAGGACTAAGAAGGTTTTATAAATAAGCATCAACCAGTGGGTCTTACGACGGGTATACAAAGATGACCAGTTTACAGAGGAGTATAGAGTGCAGTGATGTGTCCTATAAGGAGCATTGGTGGCAAATCTGATGGCAGCACAATATTGCTTAGAATCAAGGGCAATGGTGACATCATTTTGGACCTTTAAGGTTGCAGTGACACATCCATTACCTGAGCGGAAACCAGATTGCATACTAGAGAGAATACTATAGACATCAAGAAAGCCAGTAAGTTGATTATTGAGTTTTGATAAACAGGGCAAAATAGTAATAGGCCTATAACAGTTAGGATCAGCTTGATCTCCCCTTTAAATAAAGGACTAACCGTGGCTGCCTTCCAAGCAATGGGAACCTCCCCAGAATGGAGAGACAGGTTAAAAAGGTCAGAGATAGGCTTGGCGATGATAGTGGCTGCAACCTTAAAGAAGAAAGGGTCTAAACCATCTGACCCAGATGTTTTTTGGGGGTCAAGTTTAAGGACCTCAGACTCAGTGAGCGCCTGCAGGGAGAACCTTTGTAGCGGGGCAGGGGAAAAAGAGGGAGGAGCATTGGGACTAGTCACATTAGAAGGGGTGGCAGATGAGGAAATGTTGGACGGGCAAGGAAACATGGCTGAGTCAAATAGGAATCCTGACTCCACAAAGCAGTCCCTACAGTGTGTCATTTTAGCAAGCCCTTTCTCCCATGAGGTCTATGGGTTTACCTCGCATTTATTTTAATTGTATTTTATTTAACCTTTATTTAACTAGGCGAGTCAGTTAAGAACAAACTCTTATTTACAATGACGACCTACCAAAAGGCAAAAAAAGAAAATACAGGACAAAACAGAGCTGAGTCAAATAGGAATGCTGACTTGGTGATTAAAGAGCTCAGCCATATGCTCCTTTTCAGTCCTTTTCAAGTTCATAGTCATCAAAGCACGAAGGAGTCATGAGGCAAATAGGATAAAGCACAAGAAAAAAATATAACAAAGTTCTAAGAGTCACTCGTCCCAACAAGATAATGTGAGAGAGTCCAGCAGGCTACAAACGTAAGAGATAAAATAAATAAATAGTAGGCCTATACTAGTTCATTTAAGCGTTTCTGAGTAAGCTCACATAATAAGCTTCATAAGTTAATTAGCAAACCTACAATTCCGATCAGTCCAAAGTCTGCGGTGTGTGTGAAAGTGTGTGTGTGCTGGAGGCGAGTGAATGCTCGGGAGAGAGAGAGGGGGGAGTGTGGCGGGGGTACCTGTATCTGATCCCCAATGTGTACATGCATGTGCACACACACACAAGCCAGACCGCCCCAATTATACAGTACCCACACACACAAGCCAGACCGCCCCAATTATACAGTACACCACACACAAGCCAGAACACCCCAATTATACAGTACAACACACACAAGCCAGAACACCCCAATTATACAGTACACCACACACAAGCCAGACCGCCCCAATTATACAGTACACCACACACAAGCCAGACCGCCCCAATTATACAGTACCTACACACACAAGCCAGGCCGCCCCAATTATACAGTACACCACACACAAGCCAGACCGCCCCAATTATACAGTACCTACACACACAAGCCAGACCGCCCCAATTATACAGTACACCACACACAAGCCAGACCGCCCCAATTATACAGTACACCACACACAAGCCAGACAAGCCAGATGTTGGACAATATAATAATATATATACACTATGACATAACACATATGGAATCATGTAGTAACCAAAAAAGTGTTAAACAAATCAAAATATATTTTATATTTGAGATTCTTCAAAGTAGCCACCCTTTGCCTTGATGACAGCTTTGCACACTCATGGCATTCTCTCAACCAGCTTTGTTTAACACTTTTTTGGTGACTACATGATTCCATATGTGTTATGTCATAGTTTTGATGTCTTCACTTTTATTCTATAATGTAAAAAATAGAGCAAATAAAGAAAAACCCTTGAATAAGTAATAATCCAAACTTTTGGCCCCCAGTGTATATATATATATATTTTCCAAACAGCCTACCCTACTGCTCGGAGGCGTCCGCATTGGTCCTAAAGCGCACCGTTGCCTCGCTTTGTATAACATTCCAATGATAAAACTGGGGGGTACAAAAATGCTATTTCAGAATGCCCCCCCCCCCCCCCCCCCCGTCCCCGTCCCCAGTGAAAGTTGCGCCCCTGTACAACAGTAAGGTAAACAATCAGACTTGGTTGATGCAGTGATTCTCTATGGGTCACTGCTGAGTATTGCACACTGGTGGGATATGCTTGTTACACACTGGAAATCAGAATCAGATATTTTCGCTGATTCGCTCCAGTAAGTACTTAATCATTCTCTGAATGTGTATGTGCATTAATCATGGACTTGTCATCAGGGACAGAGCCAGAAACCAGCAAAAAGCAAAAACAGGCCATGATGGTGTTATTCAACCAGAACACAGTAGGTTGATGAATGACTGAATGACTGGTTGATAATGCTGATTAATCAGTGAGAGCACTAATTTACAAACACAGAGCCATAGAATGAACCGTACTGTTTATTAAACAACAGCAGGTGAGGTCAACCTCAGTTGTCTACAGTGGATTCTTCTCCCTGCCTCATCTCATCTCAGTTGTCTACACTGATTATCTTTGACCTATTTGACAATTCAGATGGAGATGAGGCCAGACAGACACTTTAAACTACTGAGATGCATAAGTCTATCCTTGCAACTTTGGCTCTTGACCACTTCCTCTCCATTAAGCGAAGGTTGATGGGGTCCTGACTATGTGTTACTTGACAAACGATGTATTGATTAGATGATAGCTCATGCATTATTCATTAGAATAACGTTCTCCATTCTTTCATTGCTAGGAAGCCTAAAACCAAACACATACAAAGCAGAGAATGTTTCTGTGTTCACCTCTAGTAGCTTTCTCTGGGAAGTGTTGTTACACAGATGAGATCAGGTGTGTTATGTTATATAGGGAGGATCTGGTGTGTTATGTTAGACAGATAAGAACAGGTGTGTTATGTTAGACAGGGAGGATCAGGTGTGTTATGTTATACAGGGAGGATCAGGTGTGTTATGTTAGACAGGGAGGATCAGGTGTGTTATGTTAGACAGGGAGGATCAGGTGTTTGTTTACCTGTGGCCTTCTCTGGGTTATTGCACATGAAGCAGAGCCAGCTGCCCTCCTCTTCACTGAAGCCAAACAGGTCAAAGAAACGCACCTCCTCCAGATGGATCTGCAGACAGTCAAGGTCCTACAAAGAGAGAGCGAGAGAGAGAATCCGAAGTCAAATGTCTACTGTTTTCTGATGATCTGGTGCTTCTGTCACCAACCAAGGAGGGCCTACTGCAGCACCTAGATCTTCTGCACAGATTCGGTCAGACCTAGGACCTGACAGTAAATCTCAGTAAGACAAAAATAATGGTGTTCCAAAAAAGGTCCAGTTGCCAAGACCATATATACAAATTCCATCTAGACACCGTTGACCTAGAGCACACAAAGAACTATAACTACCTCGGACTAAAGTAAACATCAACACCAGAGGCAAAGAAATACTTGAATCAGTTATAGAACCCATTGCCCTCTATGGTTGTGAGGTCTGGGGTCCGCTCACCACCTAAGAATTCACAAAATGGGACAAACACCCAATTAAGACTCTGCTTGGTGTACAACACAAAACCCCAAACAATGCTTGCAGGGCAGAATTAGGACTATACCCGCTTGTTAGCAAAATCCAGAAAAGAGCTGTTAAATTCTACAACCACCTAAAAGGAAGCGATGACCACACATTCCCCCACAAAGCCCTCACCTACAGAGAGATTAACCTAGAGAAGAGTCCCCTCAGCCAGCTGGTTCTAGGACTCTGTTCACAAACACAAAAAGACCCCACAGAACGCTGACTGTTACGTCAATCGAAACTGGATGTTCTAAATAAGCGCTCTAATACCCCGGTTTTAGTGTATGCTGCAGCAACCACTGTATAATGATCACACCTGTGTGTTGGTACGTGTCAAAGGGTTAAGCATAGTTGTGGATTTAGAGCATCACTTTGTTTTTGTTTTTTAAAACAACGCGTGATTTTGAAAGTGAAAATCTGAAAGAATCTATAGGAAAACTAATTTTAAAAACCTTAGGAAAACATAGGGAAACACAGGAAAACCCAGGACAACATAGAATGCCTTTCCTTCACTGGGCGGGCCATTTGATAACTACTCTACTCAACTAACTATTGAGTAGCGTATACACAGTTCACTACACCACTGCATTTAGAGTAGCGTATACACAGTTCACTACACCACTGCATTTAGAGCAGAGTATACACAGTTCACTACACCACTGCATTTAGAGTAGCGTATACACAGTTCACTAGGCCACTGCATGTAGAGTAGCGTATACACAGTTCACTACACCACTGCATTTAGAGTAGCGTATACACAGTTCACTAGGCCACTGCATTTAGAGCAGAGTATACGCAGTTCACTACACCACTGCATTTAGAGCAGAGTATACACAGTTCACTACACCACTGCATAGGGCCAATGGAAAGACAGCAGTCACAAGTCAGTCATAATGTGGCTAATAGGCTAGTGAATCTATTTACTATGTAGCAAGCAAGATTCTGGGGTAGATTAAGAACGTTTGCTGGTACATCTTACATCTTCACTGTCTGCTTGCCTCAGAGAATACAAAGCCCATCCATTTACACCAATGAAACAGGGAGGAATAGCATGAATAGAATGAGTTAGAATTGAGCAGCGGTTTGATTGTCAACTAAAGGTGTTAACCCTCCACGTCTCTAGGGAGCGCCAACTAAAGGTGTTAACCCTCCACGTCTCTCTAGGGAGAGCAAACTAAAGGTGTTAACCCTCCACGTCTCTCTAGGGAGCGCCAACTAAAGGTGTTAACCCTCCACGTCTCTCTAGGGAGAGCCAACTAAAGGTGTTAACCCTCCACATCTCTCTAGGGAGAGCCAACTAAAGGTGTTAACCCTCCACGTCTCTCTAGGGAGCGCCAACTAAAGGTGTTAACCCTCCACGTCTCTCTAGGGAGCGCCAACTAAAGGTGTTAACCCTCCACGTCTCTCTAGGGAGCGCCAACTAAAGGTGTTAACCCTCCACGTCTCTCTAGGCAGCGCCAACTAAAGGTGTTAACCCTCCACGTCTCTCTAGGGAGAGCCAACTAAAGGTGTTAACCCTCCACATCTCTCAAGACAACTGGAGTACTGGGCAAGCCACTCTTGAATATCACCTCAGCCAGCACAGGTGAAACACCTTCCCACTAACGAGATGACCAACCAGCACAGCTGTAACACATACTGACTAACGAGGTGACACCAATGGGTGCGCCCCACATTCTAACGTGCTAACAAGCTAACATCCAACCTTAAAACATACATGGAAAAACCAAAGCCTGTAACAGTGTGTGTATGTGTGATGCATGACTGACTTACTACATCCAGTCATCTATCTTTAACGGTGCTTCCCACCCTCCCTGTCAGACTGAGCTCCAGGGGAGTCACCCCAGCTTCACCCACTCCCTGTCAGACTGAGCTCCAGGGGAGTCACCCCAGCTTCACCCACTCCCTGTCAGACTGAGCTCCAGGGGAGTCACCCCAGCTTCACCCACTCCCTGTCAGACTGAGCTCCAGGGGAGTCACCCCAGCTTCACCCACTCCCTGTCAGACTGAGCTCCAGGGATGTCACCCCAGCTTCACCCACTCCCTGTCAGACTGAGCTCCAGGGGAGTCACCCCCAATCATATCATATCAAATGTTATTTGTCACTGAATACAACAGGTGTAGACCTTACAGTGAAATGCTTACCTACAAGCCCTTAACCAACAATGTTTTAAGAAGTTTCCAGAAAAAAAATTGGTGTTAAGTAAAAAATGTCAAATAAAAGTAACAAATAATTAAACAGCATCGAGGATATATACAGGAAGTACCAGTACAGAGTCAATGTGAGGAGGATATATACAGGAAGCACCAGTACAGAGTCAATGTGAGGAGGATATATACAGGAAGTACCAGTACAGAGTCAATGTGAGGAGGATATATACAGGGGTACCGGAACAGAGTCAATGTGAGGAGGATATATACAGGAAGTACCAGTACAGAGTCAATGTGAGGAGGATATATACAGGAAGTACCAGTACAGAGTCAATGTGAGGAGGATATATACAGGGGTACCGGAACAGAGTCAATGTGAGGAGGATATATACAGGGGTACCGGAACAGAGTCAATGTGAGGAGGATATATACAGGAAGTACCAGTACAGAGTCAATGTGAGGAGGATATATACAGGGGTACCGGAACAGAGTCAATGTGAGGAGGATATATACAGGAAGTACCAGTACAGAGTCAATGTGAGGAGGATATATACAGGGGTACCGGAACAGAGTCAATGTGAGGAGGATATATACAGGGGTACCGGAACAGAGTCAATGTGAGGAGGATATATACAGGAAGTACCAGTACAGAGTCAATGTGAGGAGGATATATACAGGGGTCCCGGAACAGAGTCAATGTGAGGAGGATATATACAGGAAGTACCAGTACAGAGTCAATGTGTGGGGGATATATACAGGGGTACCAGTACAGAGTCAATGTGAGGAGGATATATACAGGGGTACCGGAACAGAGTCAATGTGAGGAGGATATATACAGGGGTCCCGGAACAGAGTCAATGTGAGGAGGATATATACAGGGGTCCCGGAACAGAGTCAATGTGAGGAGGATATATACAGGGGTACCAGTACAGAGTCAATGTGAGGAGGATATATACAGGGGTACCGGAACAGAGTCAATGTGAGGAGGATATATACAGGGGTACCGGAACAGAGTCAATGTGAGGAGGATATATACAGGAAGTACCAGTACAGAGTCAATGTGAGGAGGATATATACAGGGGTACCGGAACAGAGTCAATGTGAGGAGGATATATACAGGGGTACCGGAACAGAGTCAATGTGAGGAGGATATATACAGGGGTACCGGAACAGAGTCAATGTGAGGAGGATATATACAGGGGTACCGGAACAGAGTCAATGTGAGGAGGATATATACAGGGGTACCGGAACAGAGTCAATGTGAGGAGGATATATACAGGGGTACCAGTACAGAGTCAATGTGTGGGGGAACAGGTTAGTTGAGGTAATTGAGGTAATATGTACATGTAGGTAGAGTTGAAGTGACTATGCATAGATAATAAACAGAGACTTTTAGCAGCGTAAAAGAGGGGTCTGGTGGCCATTTGATTAGCTGTTCAGGAGTCTTATTGTCAGGCTCTGGCCACTGGCCTTTGGCTTCTCTATTTAGCCATGGTCAGAGTCTGACAGATCTAATTTATCTAGTTCTGTGTGGTGTTTTGTGTTGGGTCCCCAATTGGAGGCAGCTGCTAAGCGTTGTCTCTAATTGGAGAGCCTACTGATGTTTGTATGTTCAACACCTGTGTGTGGTTCATTGTCTTCTATGTCTGTTGATGTGAGTAGTGTTTGTAAGTACCTGTTCTTGTGTTTATTAGTTATATATCTTTCTTTATTAAATGGATATGTCAAACAACTACTGCGCTGCACCTTGGTCTGTTTACACACCCCGCTGTGACACTTATGGCTTGGGGGTAGAAGCTGTTAAGAAGCCTTTTGGACCTAGACTTGGCGCTCTGGTACCGCTTGTCGTGCGGTAGTAGAGAGAACAGTCTATGACTAGGGTGGCTGGAGTCTTTGACCATTTTTAGGGCCTTCCTCTGACACTGCCTGGTATAGAGGTCCTGGATGGCAGGAAGGTTGGCCCCAGTGATGTACTGGGCGTACGCACTACCGTGCCTTGCTGTCAGAAGCCAAGCAGTTGCCATACCAGGCAGTGATGCAACCAGTCAGGATGGTGCAGCTGTAGAACCTTTTGAGGATCTGAGGACCCATGCCAACTCTTTTCAGTCTCCTGAGGTGGAATAGGCTTTGTTGTGCCCTCTTAACGAGAGTTCAGCCCCGTCGATGAGAATTGGGGCGTGCTCGGTCCTCCTTTTCCTGTAGTCCACAATCATCTCCTTTGTCTTGATCACGTTGAGGGAGAGGTTGTTATCCTGGCATCACACGGCCAGGTCTCTAACCTCCTCCCTATAGGCTGTCTCATCATTGTCGGTGATCAGGCCTACCACTGTTGTGTCATCGGCAAATTTGATGATGGTGTTGGAGTCGTGCCTGCCCATGCAGTCATGGGTGAACAGGGAGTACAGGAGGGGACTGAGCACGCACCCCTGAGGGGCCCCGTGTTGAGGATCAGTGTGGCGGATGTGTTGTTACCTACAGCTTCCTCCCCACTCCCTGTCAGACTGAACTCCAGGGGAGTCACGCCAAGCTTCCCCCCTCCATGTCAGACTTAGCTCCAGGGGAGTCACCCCAGCTTCCCCCCCCTCCATGTCAGACTGCATTCCAGTGGAGTCACCCCAGGTTATCCCCCCTCCCTGTCAGACTGAGCTCCAGGGGAGTCCCCCCTGCCCAATCAGTGCCTGGTGCTGGTCTGCTGACTCATCCCACAGAGACAGACTAATGGCTTATGACATATCAGACAACATGTCTATGCCTCTACACAAACACACACTTTTCTACGCCTTAAAATTGGGCAATACAAATTCACAGAAGAAATCCTTGAGTTGAGAAATAAGGGAAATTCATCCAAAATAACCTATTGTGACCAGCCAGAAACAAACAGAAGAGGGGGACAGAGGGAGATGAGAGAGGGTAAAATAGTAGGTGCAGGGGGGTAGAAAAGCAATCTATTTTAGAGATGTATTGTAAACACACCACAGAAATAACCTACTCTTCCAGGTGGAAATGATTGTGGCCTCACATTCTGTCTCTTATTTTTCTCTCTCCTTCTTTCCTCTCCTTTGTGGTTTAGAGTGATGCCCTCTCCTGGAGCTGCTTGAATTCCCATCCTGTGTGCCTGTTCCATTGAAAACACAAGCGAGAAATAAAGAATTCCCCTCATCGTCTTGATGCTTTGCTCTGGTGAGAACTACCCCCAGCAGATCATCTGAACACACACACACACACACACACACACACACACACACACACACACACACACACACACACACACACACACACACACACACACACACACACACACACACACACACACACACACACACACACACACACACACACACACACACACACACACAGCCAGGCTGTGTAGTAGTAATAAAATGGTCGGTCTCCATTTTAAACACATTACAGGTGAGAGAGGCAGGGGTAATGACATTTAAAACTGTCTCTGACAGAGACAACAGGTCTCATATGTCAACCCTTAACCTCTCGTAAATCTCTTACCCATTACCTCCTCCCTCAGACTCTCTACCCAATCTCATCATTACCTTACCACTACCTCTCCCCTCTGTCTCCTCTCCCCTCTGTCTCCTCTCCCCTCTGTGTCCTGTCCCCTCTACCCCTCTGTCTCCTGTCCCCTCTACCCCTCTGTCTCCTCTCCCCTCTGTCTCCTGTCCCCTGTCCCCTCTGTCTCCTGTCCCCTCTACCCCTCTGTCTCCTGTCCCCTCTGTCTCCTGTCCCCTCTACCCCTCTGTCTCCTGTCCCCTCTACCCCTCTGTCTCCTCTCCCCTCTACCCCTCTGTCTCCTCTCCCCTCTGTCTCCTGTCCCCTCTACCCTTCTGTCTCCTGTCCCCTCTCCCCTCTGTCTCCTTTCCCCTCTGTCTCCTGTCCCCTCTACCCCTCTGTCTCCTGTCTCCTCTCCCCTCTGTCTCCTGTCCCCTCTACCCTTCTGTCTCCTGTCCCCTCTCCCCTCTGTCTCCTTTCCCCTCTGTCTCCTGTCCCCTCTACCCCTCTGTCTCCTGTCCCCTCTACCCCTCTGTCTCCTGTCCCCTCTACCCCTCTGTCTCCTCTCCCCTCTGTCTCCTGTCCCCTCTACCCTTCTGTCTCCTGTCCCCTCTCCCCTCTGTCTCCTCTACCCCTCTGTCTCCTGTCCCCTCTCCCGTCTGTCTCCTGTCCCCTGTCCCCTCTGTCTCCTGTCCCCTCTCCACTCTGTCTCCTGTCCCCTCTCCCCTCTGTCTCCTGTCCCCTCTCCCCTCTGTCTCCTGTCCCCTCTCCCCTCTGTCTCCTGTCCCCTCTACCCCTCTGTCTCCTGTCCCCTCTCCCCCTCCTTCTCCTGTCCCCTCTCTCCTGGATGTAAGCCTTCCCTTCCCTTGTGTACTGCGTTCCCATAAAGAGCTTGCCTCTCTTAGACTTTTCCTATCAGCAGGAAGTTGATTAGCGAGGTAATAAAGCCTCAGTCAGACACATGTGTTTTTAATTGCAGGGGACCAGACGACCAGGGGACAAGGGGACCACAGGACCAGACGAACAGACGACCAGGAGACCAGGAGACCAGACGACCAGGGGACCAGGAGACCAGGGGATCAGACGACCAGGAGACCAGACAACCAGGAGACCAGACGACCAGTGGACAAGACGACTAGACAAACATGGGACCAGACAACCAACGGAACCAGGGGACCAGACGACCAGGAGACCAGGGTGAATGGCTCTAACTGGAGACCAGGAGACCAGGGTGAATGGCTCTAACTGGACACTGTTTAAAAATAAGTGTTAAGTAAAATTTTTAAAATAAAAGTATTTTCAGTCTCCTGAGGGGGAATAGGATTTGTTGTGCCCTCTTCACGAGAGTTTGTTGGTGATGTGGACACCAAGGAACTTGAAGCTCTCAACCTGCTCCACTACAGCCCAGTCGATGAGAATGGGGGCGTGCTCGGTCCTCCTTTTCCTGTAGTCCACAATCATCTCCTTTGACTTGATCACGTTGAGGGAGAGGTTGTTGTCCTGGTACTACACAGACAGGTCTCTGACCTCCTCCTTATAGGCTGTCTCATCGTTGTCGGTGATCAGGCCTGCGACTGTTGTGTCATCGGCAAACTTAATGATGGTGTTGGAGTTGTGCCTCCCCATGCAGTCATGACTGAACAGGGAGTACAGGAGGGGACTGAGCACGCACCCCTGAGGGGCCCCCTTGTTGAGGATCAGTGTGGCGGATGTGTTGTTACCTACAGCTTCCCCACTCCATGTCATACTTAACTCCAGGGGAGTCACCCCAGCTTCCCCCTCTCCCTGTCAGACTGCACTCCAGGGGAGTCACCCCAGGTTACCCCCCTCACCCTGTCAGACTGAGATCCAGGGGAGTCACCCCAGGTTACCCCCCCACCCTGTCAGACTGAGCTCCAGGGGAGTCCCCCCTGCCCAATCAGTGCCTGGTGCTGGTATTTTGACTTATCCCACAGAGACAGACTTATGACATATCAGACAACATGTCTACGGCTCTACACACACACACACACACACACACACATACACACACACACACTTTTCTACGCCTTAAAATTGGGCAATACAAATTCAGAGTTGAGAAATAAGGGAAATTCATCCAAAATAACCTAATATGACCGGCCAGAAACAAACATGTCAACACAGTCACCAACACTAATATGACCAGCCAGAAACAAATATGTCAACACAGTCACCACCACTAATATGACCGGCCAGAAACAAATATGTCAACACAGTCACCACCACTAATATGACCGGCCAGAAACAAACATGTCAACACAGTCACCACCACTAATATGACCGGCCAGAAACAAACATGTCAACACAGTCACCACCACTAATATGACCAGCCAGAAACAAACATGTCAACACAGTCACCAACACTAATATGACCGGCCAGAAACAAACATGTCAACACAGTCACCACCACTAATATGACCGGCCAGAAACAAACATGTCAACACAGTCACCACCACTAATATGACCAGCCAGAAACAAACATGTCAACACAGTCACCAACACTAATATGACCAGCCAGAAACAAACATGTCAACACAGTCACCAACACTAATATGACCAGCCAGAAACAAACATGTCAACACAGTCACCAACACTAATGTGACCAGCCAGAAACAAACATGTCAACACAGTCACCACCACTAATATGACCGGCCAGAAACAAACATGTCAACACAGTCACCAACACTAATGTGACCAGCCAGAAACAAACATGTCAACACAGTCACCAACACTAATGTGACCGGCCAGAAACAAACATGTCAACACAGTCACCACCACTAATGTGACCGGCCAGAAACAAACATGTCAACACAGTCACCACCACTAATATGACCGGCCAGAAACAAACATGTCAACACAGTCACCAACACTAATGTGACCAGCCAGAAACAAACATGTCAACACAGTCACCACCACTAATATGACCGGCCAGAAACAAACATGTCAACACAGTCACCACCACTAATATGACCGGCCAGAAACAAACATGTCAACACAGTCACCACCACTAATATGACCAGCCAGAAACAAACATGTCAACACAGTCACCACCACTAATATGACCGGCCAGAAACAAACATGTCAACACAGTCACCACCACTAATATGACCGGCCAGAAACAAACATGTCAACACAGTCACCACCACTAATATGACCGGCCAGAAACAAACATGTCAACACAGTCACCACCACTAATATGACCAGCCAGAAACAAACATGTCAACACAGTCACCAACACTAATATGACCAGCCAGAAACAAACATGTCAACACAGTCACCACCACTAATATGACCAGCCAGAAACAAACATGTCAACACAGTCACCACCACTAATATGACCAGCCAGAAACAAACATGTCAACACAGTCACCACCACTAATATGACCGGCCAGAAACAAACATGTCAACACAGTCACCAACACTAATATGACCAGCCAGAAACAAACATGTCAACACAGTCACCACCACTAATATGACCAGCCAGAAACAAACATGTCAACACAGTCACCAACACTAATATGACCAGCCAGAAACAAACATGTCAACACAGTCACCACCACTAATATGACCGGCCAGAAACAAACATGTCAACACAGTCACCACCACTAATATGACCGGCCAGAAACAAACATGTCAACACAGTCACCAACACTAATATGACCAGCCAGAAACAAACATGTCAACACAGTCACCACCACTAATATGACCAGCCAGAAACAAACATGTCAACACAGTCACCACCTCTAATATGACCAGCCAGAAACAAACATGTCAACACAGTCACCACCACTAATATGACCAGCCAGAAACAAACATGTCAACACAGTCACCACCACTAATATGACCGGCCAGAAACAAACATGTCAACACAGTCACCACCACTAATATGACCGGCCAGAAACAAACATGTCAACACAGTCACCACCACTAATATGACCAGCCAGAAACAAACATGTCAACACAGTCACCAACACTAATATGACCAGCCAGAAACAAACATGTCAACACAGTCACCACCACTAATATGACCAGCCAGAAACAAACATGTCAACACAGTCACCACCACTAATATGACCGGCCAGAAACAAACATGTCAACACAGTCACCAACACTAATATGACCAGCCAGAAACAAACATGTCAACACAGTCACCACCACTAATATGACCAGCCAGAAACAAACATGTCAACACAGTCACCAACACTAATATGACCAGCCAGAAACAAACATGTCAACACAGTCACCACCACTAATATGACCAGCCAGAAACAAACATGTCAACACAGTCACCACCACTAATATGACCGGCCAGAAACAAACATGTCAACACAGTCACCAACACTAATATGACCAGCCAGAAACAAACATGTCAACACAGTCACCACCACTAATATGACCAGCCAGAAACAAACATGTCAACACAGTCACCACCACTAATATGACCGGCCAGAAACAAACATGTCAACACAGTCACCACCACTAATATGACCGGCCAGAAACAAACATGTCAACACAGTCACCACCACTAATATGACCGGCCAGAAACAAACATGTCAACACAGTCACCAACACTAATATGACCAGCCAGAAACAAACATGTCAACACAGTCACCAACACTAATATGACCGGCCAGAAACAAACATGTCAACACAGTCACCACCTCTAATATGACGGCCAGAAACAAACATGTCAACACAGTCACCAACACTAATATGACCGGCCAGAAACAAACATGTCAACACAGTCACCACCTCTAATATGACGGCCAGAAACAAACATGTCAACACAGTCACCACCACTAATATGACCGGCCAGAAACAAACATGTCAACACAGTCACCACCACTAATATGACCAGCCAGAAACAAATATGTCAACACAGTCACCACCTCTAATCCCAGAAATCCAAGAAACAATGTCTAGATTATGTGGCCGAGTCTGAATAGCACCTATTGTATCTGTTTAAACCCTAGTGTGTCTCCCTCTGTACGCTCTGTCACGGCCAGAAGGACATGACTCTAATGTGTTCAAGATGCAGAAGATATTGCACCAAGACCTCCTGCAACTGTCCCCTTTTGGTAAACACCAGGAGAGGGAGGGAGGGAGGGAGAGGGAGGGAGGGAGAGGAAGAGGGAGAGGAAGAGGGGGACAGAGGGAGATGAGAGAGGGTAAAATAGTAGGTGCAGGGGGGTAGAAAAGCAATCTATTTTAGAGATGTATTGTAAACACACCACAGAAATAACCTACTCTTCCAGGTGGAAATGATTGTGGCCTCACATTCTGTCTCTTATTTTTCTCTCTCCTTCTTTCCTCTCCTTTGTGGTTTAGAGTGATGCCCTCTCCTGGAGCTGCTTGAATTCCCATCCTGTGTGCCTGTTCCATTGAAAACACAAGCGAGAAATAAAGAATTCCCCTCATCGTCTTGATGCTTTGCTCTGGTGAGAACTACCCCCAGCAGATCATCTGAACACACACACACACACACACACACACACACACACACACACACACACACACACACACACACACACACACACACACACACACACACACACACACACACACACACACACACACACACACACACACACACACACACACAGAGCCAGGCTGTGTGTTAGTAATAAAATGGTCGGTCTCCATTTTAATTTATTTAACCTTTATTTAACTAGGCAAGTCAGTTAAGAACAAATTCTTATTTACAATGACGGCCTACCCCGGCCAAACCTGGACGACGCTGGGCCAATTGTGCGCCGCCCTACGAGACTCCCAATCACGGCCGGATGTGATGCAGTCTGGATTCAAACCAGGAACTGCAGTGACGCCTCTTGCACTAGATGCAGTGCCTTAGACCGCTGCGCCACTCGGGAGCCCATAACACATTACAGGTGAGATAGGCAGGGGTAATGACATTTACTCTGACGGAGACAACAGGTCTCATATGTCAACCCTTAACCTCTCATAATCTCTTACATGCTACCTCCTCCCTCCCTCAGACTCTCTACCCAATCTCATCCTTACTTTACCACTACTTCTCCCCACTGTCTCCTGTCCCCTCTCCCCACTGTCTCCTGTCCACTCTCCCCTCTGTCTCCGGTCCCCTCTCCCCCTCTGTCTCCGGTCCCCTCTCCCCTCTGTCTCCTGTCCCCTCTACCCCTCTGTCTCCTGTCCCCTCTCCACTCTGTCTCCTGTCCCCTCTCCCCTCTGTCTCCTGTCCCCTCTACCCCTCTGTCTCCTGTCCCCTCTCCACTCTGTCTCCTGTCCCCTCTCTCCTGGATGTAAGCCTTCCCTTCCCTTGTGTACTGCGTTCCCATAAAAAGCTTGCCTCTCTTAGACTTTTTCCTATCAGCAGGAAGTTGATTAGCAGAGTAATAAAGCCTCAGTCAGACACGTGTTTCTTATTGCAGGGGACCAGACGACCAGGGGACCAGACGACCAGACAACAAGGGGACCAGACGAACAGGGGACTAGGTGACCAGACGACCAGGAGACCATGGGACCAGGGGACCAGAAGACCAGGAGACCAGATGACCAGGAGACCAGGGGACCAGGAGACCAGGAGCAGGAGACCAGGGGACCAGGGAACCAGGGGACCAGGGGACCAGGAGACCAGGGTGAATCGCTCTAACTGGAGACCAGGGTGAATGGCTCTAATTGGAGACCAGGAGACCAGGGTGAATGGCTCTAACTGGAGACCAGGGGACCAGGGTGAATGGCTCTAACTGGAGTCCAGGAGACCAGTGTGAATGGCTCTAACTGGAGACCAGGGGACCAGAGTGAATGGCTCTAACTGGAAAGCAGGGTGAATGGCTCTAACTGGAGACCAGGGGACCAGAGTGAATGGCTCTAACTGGAGAGCAGCGTGAATGGCTCTAACTGGAGACCAGGGGACCAGAGTGAATGGCTCTAACTGGAGAGCAGCGTGAATGGCTCTAACTGGAGACCAGGGGAACAGAGTGAATGGCTCTAACTGGAGACCAGGGGACCAGAGTGAATGGCTCTAACTGGAAAGCAGGGTGAATGGCTCTAACTGGAGACCAGGGGACCAGAGTGAATGGCTCTAACTGGAGAGCAGCGTGAATGGCTCTAACTGGAGACCAGGGGACCAGAGTGAATGGCTCTAACTGGAGATCAGGGTGAATGGCTCTAACTGGAGACCAGGGGACCAGAGTGAATGGCTCTAACTGGAGAGCAGCGTGAATGGCTCTAACTGGAGACCAGGGGACCAGAGTGAATGGCTCTAACTGGAGAGCAGCGTGAATGGCTCTAACTGGAGACCAGGGGACTAGAGTGAATGGCTCTAACTGGAGACCAGGGGACCAGAGTGAATGGCTCTAACTGGAGAGCAGCGTGAATGGCTCTAACTGGAGACCAGGGGACCAGAGTGAATGGCTCTAACTGGAGATCAGGGTGAATGGCTCTAACTGGAGACCAGGGGACCAGAGTGAATGGCTCTAACTGGAGAGCAGCGTGAATGGCTCTAACTGGAGACCAGGGGACCAGAGTGAATGGCTCTAACTGGAGAGCAGCGTGAATGGCTCTAACTGGAGACCAGGGGACTAGAGTGAATGGCTCTAACTGGAGACCAGGGGACCAGAGTGAATGGCTCTAACTGGAGAGCAGCGTGAATGGCTCTAACTGGAGACCAGGGGACCAGAGTGAATGGCTCTAACTGGAGAGCAGCGTGAATGGCTCTAACTGGAGACCAGGGGACCAGAGTGAATGGCTCTAATTGGAGACTAGGAGTCCAGAGTGAATGGCTCTAATTGGAGACCAGGGGACCAGAGTTAATGGCTCTAATTGGAGAACCAAAGTGGACAGAGCAGAGGGAGAGGGGAAACACACTGCACATGGGATGGATGGGTTCTGAAAGGTTCTCTCTTCACTCTTTCTCCATTTCTTTTCTCCTTTCTTTCCGTCCTGTTCTTACTCCCCCTCCCCTCCCCTCCCCTCATTTATTTTGATCTTTTCGGCGGCATGACTATGGATGAATGGGAAAAAGAGATGGCAGTAATACCCAGGCATGCAGATTTGGAGGATACTGCATTGAAGGACCTAGAGAAAAGCCGCAACGAAAAAGTTAGGAGAGAATACAAAGTGGGCTGTGCGTTGCTTCGGGGGCTGGCTAGCAGAGAATAAAAAAGTTGTTGACTTCAAAGCTGTCACTAAGGAAGAGTTTAACATCCTTCTCTGACAGTTTTATGGAAATGTACAAAACGGGAAGGGGGAGCAGTAAGTAGCTACCTGGCACTCCGGAGCAGGTCTCAAGCAGTTTCTAAATGACCCAAACTTCGGTCGCAGCTGGTGCCTTATGAAGGACAACGAATGTACCACCTCAAATCATGTATTTCTGGGCAACGTCAAACAGCTAATAAGGCAAGGAAAATATATCACAAACATCCCATCACCGATAAGGAAATGCTCCAAAACTCCCAGGCTCTGAATCCTGGTACACCAAGGAGTTTGGTCCAGAAAGTGTGGATCTGGGTCGAAGAGGAAAAGAGGGGAACAGACAACTAAAGCCCAACTCATTCCTGGTAAAAACAGACGAGAACGGTCGAAGGTATGTTGTTCAAAGCCTGTTTGTGTTAT
The DNA here is from genome assembly GCA_023634145.1 of Thymallus thymallus. Lineage (NCBI taxonomy): Eukaryota > Metazoa > Chordata > Actinopteri > Salmoniformes > Salmonidae > Thymallus > Thymallus thymallus. Next base: position 31,993,063 of record CM042378.1, on the reverse strand, counting down.
TTCTAAGTTGCACTCGTAATTAGGCTACTGGAAAACAATATTATAACAACTCATTCTCTCTCTTAGATACGCCACACTCGCATATAACGAGGCCACAAAGAATCATCTGGCAGCCATAGCTGGTCTGTCTCTGTACAGTCAAAACAACATATGGCAGCCATAGCTGGCCTGTCTCTGTACTGTCAAAACACCATATGGCAGCCATAGCTGGCCTGTCTCTGTACTGTCAAAACACCATATGGCAGCCATAGCTGGCCTGTCTCTGTACTGTCAAAACACCATATGGCAGCCATAGCTGGCCTGTCTCTGTACTGTCAAAACACCATATGGCAGCCATAGCTGGTCTGTCTCTGTACAGTCAAAACACCATATGGCAGCCATAGCTGGTCTGTCTCTGTACAGTCAAAACAACATATGGCAGCCATAGCTGGCCTGTCTCTGTACAGTCAAAACACCACGTGGCAGCCATAGCTGGCCTGTCTCTGTACAGTCAAAACACCATATGGCAGCCATAGCTGGCCTGTCTCTGTACATTCAAACACCATATGACACCCATAGCTGGCCTGTCTCTGTACAGTCAAAACACCATATGGCAGCCATAGCTGGTCTGTCTCTGTACAGTCAAAACACCATGTGGCAGCCATAGCTGGCCTGTCTCTGTACAGTCAAAACACCATATGGCAGCCATAGCTGGCCTGTCTCTGTACATTCAAACACCATATGACACCCATAGCTGGCCTGTCTCTGTACAGTCAAAACACCCTATGACAGCCATAGCTGACCTGTCTCCCTACCCCCTTTTAACAAGGCCCCACCCCACTTTAATAATGTCCCCTCCCCCTTTTAAAGGAAAGAGAAATGACAGCTGTATTTCCTAATGACCACACATACACACACACATACACACAAACACAAACACAAACCCTACACGTCTGCTAATGACTGTGGCTGTGAGTGGACATGTTGCTTACAGAAGTGTCCATTTAAAGAGCTTTGGAGATAAACATAGGGGAGGTCATGTGTTCTGAGCTTTGCTGAACTTTGACCCCTAAAACCAGCACTCTAGTTCTGAGGCTTCGTAGTCTATGAGGTAATTTCTTCTTTTGGGAGAAGAAAGCTTTAAGGAAGGAACAGCATGTGTAAAGACGAGCACACACACACACATACATACACACACACATACACATACACATACACATACACACACATACCTTTCTGAGTGGAGTGGGGTGTTGTGTCATGGCCATGGAGAAGCTGTGAGCTCCTTTTAGCTGGGTCCTCTCCCACAGTCTCCCTAACCTCTGCACACAGTCATCCAGAGAGGAGAGGGGAGCGCTGTGCTTACTCTGTAGGAGAGGGAGAAAAATAGATTTAATCCAGTTGATAGAGAGCGCCAGCACCTGTATTATGATGTTAGTGTGTGTGTACACTGTATATGTGTGTGTGGGTGTGTGTGTGTGTGTGTGTGTATATGTGTGTGTATATATGTGTGCATGTGTGTGTGTGTGTGTTTGTGTGTTTGTATATGAGTGTATGTGTGTGTATGTGTGTGTGTCTGTGTGTGTTGTGTTATAGAGCACCCACCTGTAGGTGAAGCAGCATGATGTTGATCCAGAGGTGTGGCTGGCGGCTGGTGAGGGTGAAACAGGACTTGGTATATAGACAGTAATGCCCCTTTAGAGGGCACGAAAAGGACAGCTTCGCCACACAGCCGCGGCTTGAGTCTGAAACACACAGAGAGTCAGACAATTCAGTTTAGTGTTTTTGTTTAGTTTCAGTTTTTCTTAATTTCACTGACTCCACAACTTTCCAACTTGTCCACTCATCATCTCTCCCCTCCCCTCCCCTGTTATTCATGTTATTTTTCAAAGATTTCTCACAAAAACAAGCATATCGCTGAAAAATGTCAAGGGAGCAATGAGCGTACCCCAATCTTTTTATTTTTCCAAGCCTTTTACATTTCATTCAGTTCGTGCCATGCTAATTTAGCTTGTTGCGACCTGCGGAAACAACTTTGAAGACGACGACCACAAAATGTAAAATCCTCAACAACAAAAAAGTTGCTATTTCAACAGAGCTCTGTGTTTATTATTGGATGTACTAGGGTACGAAATACGACTTTTTGTCACGGGTCACAGAGCGACAGAGGGACACAGACTCACGTGTCACTAAACAGCCACCGACGCCATGACATCATCTAGCTGAGTCTTTCTGTGATGTCATATGCTAAACCCATCAGGGCTGCTGGCTGTTGTCTTTTAGTGGCTTTGAAAATGTGTGTGTTTGGGTGTGTGTGTGAATGACTCCTGGCTGTTTCCTCCTTGGCCCTGGTGTTGCAGAATGTAACCGTGTCACTGAGGCCAAAGGAGGGACTATCATAACTTATTCTCCTGTCACTATGTACAGTATCATGACCTCTACTTTAACTGGCTCTATCACCCATTTCACTGTGAGTGTGTGTATGTGTGTGTGTATGTGTGTGTGTGTGTGTGTGTGTGTGTGTGTGTGTGTGTGTGTGTGTGTGTGTGTGTGTGTGTGTATGTGTGTATGTGTGTTTGTGTGTGTATGTGTGTGTGTGTATATGTGTGTATGTACCGTTGGCTCTTTCTATTTTTATGTAATGTTCAGAAAGACCAACAGGGATTCAGTTGAACAGACTGTTACCCCAGGGCTATACAGGGGGAGAGAGGGGCTATTACCCCAAGGCTATACAGGGGGAGAGAGGGACTGTTACCCCAGGGCTATACAGGGGGAGAGAGGGACAGTTACCCCAAGGCTATACAGGGGGAGAGAGGGACTGTTACCCCAGGGCTATACAGGGGGAGAGAGGGACGGTTACCCCAAGGCTATACAGGGGGAGAGAGGGACTGTTACCCCAGGGCTCTACAGGGGGAGAGAGGGACTGTTACCCCAAGGCTATACAGGGGGAGAGAGGGACGGTTACCCCAGGGTTATACAGGGGTTGGAGAGGGACGGACTGTTACCCCAGGGCTCTACAGGGGGAGAGAGGGACTGACTGTTACCCCAGGGCTCTACAGGGGGAGAGAGGGACTGACTGTTACCCCAGGGCTCTACAGGGGGAGAGAGGGACTGACTGTTACCCCAGGGCTCTACAGGGGGAGAGAGGGACTGTTATCTGGGGGTTACCTGGGCCTCACTCTGGCCTTTAGTGTTGGAGGGAGTGAACCAGGGTAGATTGGATTGGGAAGGGTGGAGAGGGGTGAGGGGTGTAGGGCGTTTTATTTGGGGTTGCACTGTCTGTACCCCAGAAGCAGCGGCAGACAATTTGAACCCCAAACCCTCATCTGGTTCTAGTTAGACTGCTCTGTAAGTCATCATTAAATCACTCAACCACAACATTTACTGCAGCCCTGTTCATTTCATATTATGCTCCTTTATAATGTTACTTATTTGGCTCTTAGTTTGGGTTCCAGTTTCACCCTCACCTTCTGGTGTTACATAACAATCAAAACCATTATCATCATGATCGCTGATCAGATAATGTGTGAGTTGACCAGGTCATGTTATCAATCTTCATGATATACTGTACTGATTAGACTTTTCATTTAGAGCCAAATACTAACCTTAAATAAAAACCCTTCACCGGTACTCTATCTTTCCAAAAATATATATACAGGTGGAATACAGGTTGTATATACAGATGGTACCGGTACAGAGTCAAAGTCCAGGGGCACCAGTTAGTCAGGCTAATTTAGGTAATATGTACATGCAGGTATAGTTAAGGAGACTAAGCATAGATGATAAACAGAGAGTAGCAGCAGTGTGAAGAAGAGGGGTTGGGGGGGGGGGGGGCTGGGACGGAACGGGACAGTGCAAATAGTCCGGGTAGCCATTTGATTAGCTGTTCAGGAGTCTTATGGCTTGGGGGTAAAAGCTGTTGAGAAGCCTTTTGGACCTAGACTTGGCACTCTGGTACCGCTTGCCGTGCGGTAGCAGAGAGAACAGTCTATGACTGGGGTGGCTGGAGTCTTTGACAATTTTTAGGGCCTTCTTCTGACACTGCCTGGTATAGAGGTCCTGGATGGCAGGAAGCTTGGCCGCAGTGATGTACTGGGCCGTACACACTACCCTCTGTAGTGCCTTACGGTCGGAGGCCGAGCAGCTGCCGTACCAGGCAGGATGCTCTCGATGTTGTAGCTGTTGAACCTTTTGAGGATCTCAGGACCCATGCCAGATTTTTTCAGTCTCCTGAGGGAGTATAGGCTTTGTCTTGCCCTCTTCACGACTGTCTTGGAGTGTTTGGACCATTCTAGTTTGTTGGTGATGTGGACACCAAGGAACTTGAAGCTCTCAACCTGCTCCACTGCAGCCCCGTCGATGAGAATGGGGGCGTACTCAGTCCTCCTCCTTTTCCTGTAGTCCACAATCATCTCCTTTGTCTTGATCACGCTGAGGGAGAGGTTGTTGTCCTGGCACCACATGGCCATGTGATCTCCTCCCTATAGGCTGTCTCATCGTTGTCGGTGATCAGGCCTAACACTGTTGTGTCATCTGCAAACTTAATGATGGTGTTGGAGTCGTGCCTGGCCGTGCAGTCATGGGTGAACAGGGAGTACAGGAGGGGACTGAGCACGCAACCCTGAGGGGCCCCAGTGTTGAGGATCAGCGTGGCACATGTGTTGTGACCAACCCCTATTAGGGTAGGGTTACAAAGGGTTACAAAGTATATTAAAAGCAGGTGCTCAGTCACCAGATCTCAAACCATTTGAACACTTATGGGAGATTCTGGAGCAGCGCCTGAGACAGCGTTTTCCACCTCCATCAACAAAACGTCAAATATTGGAATTTCTCATGGGAGAATGGTGTCGTATCCCTCCAAAATAGTTCCAGACACTTGTAGAATCTATACCAAGGCATATTGAAGCTGTTCTGGCTGCTCTGGTGGCTAGTTGTGGCCCAAAACCCTATTAAGACACTTTGGGCTCTAATTTCGGCTGGCGCAATTGTCAAACCTGTTAAAGCCTGGGCTCCTCTATTTTTAAACCCTAGCGCCAGGATTAGCAATTTACCTGTTTTACAGTTGAAGTCGGAAGTTTACATACACTTAGATTTCATGTTAACAAACTATAGTTTTGGCAAGTCGGCATGACACAAGTAATTCTTCCAGCAACTGTTTACAGACAGATTATTTCACTTATAATTCACTATATCACAATTCCAGTGGGTCAGAAGTTTACATACAATAAATTGACTGTGCCTTAGCTTGGAAAATTCCAGAAAATGATGGCATGGCTTTAGAAGCTTCTGAGCCAGGACCTCAGAAAATAAAATTGTAGACCTCCACAAGTCTGGTTCATCCTTGGGAACAATTTCCAAATGCCTGAAGGTACCATGTTCATCTGTACAAACAATAGTACGCAAGTATAAACACCATGGGACCACGCAGCCGTCATACCGCTCAGGAAGGAGACGCGTTCTGTCTCCTAGAGATGAACAAACAAAACAATAAACAATGAAAGGAACCCGACCGTAACGTGAGTGTCCAATCACAATGACCGTAAACACTACAATGAACCATACATACTGTGGGCAAACATACAACCTACATAGGGTCCCCAATTAGATACAACCCAATGCAGCTGTCTCTAATTGGGGACCAACACAAAACCACCATAAAGTCTGCTAGACTTCCCTGTCAGGCCCTGACCTTAATAACCATTGAGAAAGCCAGAGGCTTCCCTAAGGTCAGAGCCTGACAATATCCACAGTAAAACGAGTCCTATATTGACATAACCTGAAAGGCCGCTCAGCAAGGATGAAGCCACTGCTCCAAAACCGCCATAAAAAAGCCAGACTACGGTTTGCAACTGCACATGGGGACAAAGATCGTACTTTTTGGAGAAATGTCCTCTGATCTGGTGAAACAAAAATAGAACTGTTTGGCCATAATGACCATCGTTATGTTTGGAGGAGAAAGGGGGCTGAAGAACACCATCTCAACTGTGAAGCATGGGGGCGGCAGCATGATGTTGTGGGGGTGCTTTGCTGCAGGAGGTACTGGTGCACTTCACAAAATAGATGGCATCATGAGGAAGGAAAATTAAATGAATATATTGAAGCAACATCTCAAGACATCAGTCAGGACGTTTAAGCTTGGTCGCAAATGGGTCTTCCAAATGGACAATGACCCCAAGCATACTTCCAAAGTTGTGGCAAGATGGCTTAAGGACAACAAAGTCAAGGTATTGGATTGGCCATCACAAAGCCCTGACCTCAATCCTATAGAAAATGTGTGCGCAGAACTAAATAAACATATTGAGCAAACACTGGATGTTTTTTGTTACTGTTGCTATCACTCGTTACTGAAGCCTATGCTATTTAATAAACTGTAGTATCAATCCACAATGGACTAGGATGCCCCCAGCCCAATTGGATTTGATGACAACGCAAAGACTGTCAATAACTTACAGAACTGGAGACAAACAGATGCAGTATTAAGCCATGGAACGCCGTGATTGGCCAGTGAGTGGCCAAGCCCTAATCACACCTACAACTTGTTTATTCATCAAAACCCAGCCCTTTGGCGCCGCCGGCAGTTATTCTGCACATAATTTTGCTCATATTTCTGACTCCCTACAGGACTTATAGCGCTTCCGCCAGCGCTTAGATTTACCAGGTTTGTTAAAATAGAGCCCTTTATGTTGGGGTTTCCTTTATTTTGTCAGTTTCCTGTACCTCACTCTCTGTTTTTTACTGACATACTTTCCTGACAATTTAAGTTATGAGTGCTCAACACGGAAGGATTTGGTCTTAAATCAGGTGTAATGAGCTGGTAATAGCAGGCTACCTTCAATGACACAGTGCTCTGGTATGGGGATCTGTTGGACCATCTCAGAACAGAACTCTTTGATCTTCTCCATGTTGTCCCTCAGGTGGCTGTAGAGCTTGTCCTCTTTTCCAGTGTCCCCCTTCACCCCTCCTCTTCCTCGCCCTCCTTCCCCTTCTCCCTGTCCATTCCTCTGTTCCTCACGGAGCGTGGCCGGAGGGGTGGAGGGAGACATGGAACTCTCATTGGTTAGTGCCCTCTCAGTGGGAGAGGTGTCTAAGTCTTCTGTTGGCTGATTGGGTGGGGACTCTGAGAGAAATGCGTCAGATGTTAGCTCCAGCCCTTCTCCATCCTGACCACTATCAGAGTTGACGGACCGTGACCTCATGGCGTGCAGAGCCAGACTCTTTGACCTGAGGAAGACACATACACACGTCAACCTCAGTTATGGTGTAATAACATATTCATAAGGTGATGTAAGGTAGATAGATAGATAGATAGATAGATAGATAGATAGATAGATAGATAGATAGATAGATAGATAGATAGATAGATAGATAGATAGATAGATAGATAGATAGATAGATAGATAGATAGATAGATAGATAGATAGATAGATAGATAGATAGATAGATAGATACTTTATTTATCCCGTGGGGAAATTACTTTGTCAAGCAGCTACGAAAAACACAGGGAAGGTGCCTAATTTGCCAGAACGAAATACACAAAAGACAGATACACGATACATAGTTCGGCAGTAAGTAATATACTGTAACAGCTCATACAAGACATTTAGAAGTGATGTTAACCTATAAGACACTTGAATCCATTTAGCCACACAGTGTTATGTGGGAGAGAGTAATAAGTTGTTGTTTTGTCTTGGGTCTGGGTTTTCATGTACTGTTGTTGATGTATCTGTTCTGTTTCAACATGTTACCTCTTGCACTGATATCCTGAAATACCCCTGGTGGCAGGTTTTGTATGTTCCTGTTGCCATCAAGTCAAGAGCACATAAAAAAGCTTGTCATGTGTGCTGACATAGGCTGACATTGCTATAGACTCACCTGTTAAATCTCATCTCTCTGTGTTCCTCTCTAACGGCTTGTCCCATGCTGTATCTGCGTTGGGGTGTAGTTGAGCCCCCCTCTGTCTCCTCCTCTCCCCCCCCATCCCCCATCTTCTCCTCAAACGCCTGGATCTTCACCTGCAGTCGCTGCTCTGACACTCCTTCAAACCCCCCTGCACCCACACACACACTGGCCTCCAACCCCCCTGCACCCCCACACACACTGGCCTCCAACCCCCCTTCACCCACACTGGCTTCCATCCCCCCTGCACCCCCACATACACTGGCCTCCAACCCCCCAGCACTCCCACACACACTGGCCTCTGAGATACAAGGGGAAGGAGGGCCTTCTGATTCCTCTTCAACTCTGAAACATACAGAGAGAGCAAGATATGTAATGTAACAACCCTGAAACATACAGAGAGATGGGAAGAGATGTAAAGTAACAACCCTGAAACATACAGAGAGATGGGAAGAGATGTAAAGTAATAAACCCTGAAACATACAGAGAGATGGGAAGAGATGTAAAGTAACAACCCTGAAACATACAGAGAGATGGGAAGAGATGTAAAGTAACAACCCTGAAACATACAGAGAGATGGGAAGAGATGTAAAGTAACAACCCTGAAACATACAGAGAGATGGGAAGAGATGTAAAGTAACAACCCTGAAACATACAGAGAGATGGGAAGAGATGTAAAGTAACAACCCTGAAACATACAGAGAGATGGGAAGAGATGTAAAGTAACAACCCTGAAACATACAGAGAGATGGGAAGAGATGTAAAGTAACAAATGTCTTAGCCAGTGTGTGTGTCACAAAGCCCTAGACACACACACACACACACACACACACACACACACACACACACACACACACACACACACACACACACACACACACTAGACCGGATAGGACTGGTGCTGGGCTGGAATGCTGCACATGAGGAAAGAGACATATTTTCCAGAAAGAGACCCCAAGCAAAGCCTCTGGAAGCCACTTGTGCATAATGTTTCTGGACCAGGCAGTGTGTAGTGCCATTCCCATAACCCAGCTAGCTGAATCACAGTCAACAGTAACACAATCATACAGAAAAATGTGCCCCACACACACACACACACACACACACACACACACACACACACACACACACACACACACACACACACACACACACACACACACACACACTAAATCAGTAAAACACACCCCTATTTTTTGGGAGGCAAAGTTTTAGATTCACAGAATTGTCATTGAAAAAAATAACGTGAGATTAGTGATTTGTTTTGGCATTGTAGGTTAGTGTGGTAAGGCTGGGTAGAGAACGTTTGAATGGTTATTAACAGTGGTTATGCCGCAGTAGTAAAACTAACATGGTTGTAATAAAACCAAGGGTCCATATGGGTTCAGAATGAGATTTAACCATTCATATTGGATGACAAGTCACACAGAGGATGACACAACATGTCAGGCTCTGGCCATAGAGAAGCAAATAGGCTTCTCTATGTAGTTATGGTCAGAGTCTGACAGTGTCGTTCTTTTCTGTTTCTGTGTGGGGTCAGTGCCAGCCGTCTGCTACGACCCACCAGTACGAGACCAAGCAGCGCAAATGGGGAGAGACGGAGAGCGAGATAGCCCCGCGTCGTTTCACCAACACCGAACTCCTCGGAGGGTTCGAGTCGGAGGAGGACGACGACGAGGAAGTGCTTCGGTTCCCTCACCGTGGGGGCTCCTGGAGGAGCCAACACCACTCCCCATGTGGACCATGGGGAGGCCCAGGTACCAATGGGGGGCTCAGAGCAAGGAGCAGGAGGAGGAGCATTTTGGGGAGGTTCTGAGGGAATTGGTGGAGATAGAGGAAGAGGTCGAGAGGGAGATGGCGGAGTGGGCCAGTCCAGGTCCGGTCATCTACTCCACTCCCAGGCCGGAGCAGTCCGCTCCACCGGTACCTAGTCCGGGTCCGGTAATCTACTCCACCTCCCTGACAGAGCAATCCGCTCCACCGGTGCCCAGTCCGGGTCCGGTAATCTACTCCACCTCCCTGACAGAGCAATCCGCTCCACCGGTGCCCAGTCCGGGTCCGGTCGTCGTCGTCTCCACTCCCAGGCCAGAGAAATCCGCTTCACCGATGTCCAGTCCGGGGACCGGACCTCTGCCCTACTCCCCGCACCCGGCCTCCAGTGCATGCGTCTAGCCAGGTGCGTCCCGTGCCAGCTCCACGCATCCGACCTCCGGTGCGCCTCCCCAGTCCGGTACGACCCGTGCCGGCTCCCCGCACCCAACCTCCAGCGAAGGTCCGCAGCCCGCAACCTCCAGCGAAGGTCCGCAGCCCGCAACCTCCAGCGAAGGTCAGCAGCCCTGAACCTCCAGCGAAGGTCAGCAGCCCTGAACCTCCAGCGAAGGTCAGCAGCCCTGAACCTCCAGCGAAGGTCAGCAGCCCTGAACCTCCAGCGAAGGTCAGCAGCCCTGATCCTCCAGCGAAGGTCAGCAGCCCTGAACCTCCAGCGAAGGTCAGCAGCCCTGAACCTCCAGCGAAGGTCAGCAGCCCTGAACCTCCAGCGAAGGTCAGCAGCCCTGAACCTCCAGCGAAGGTCAGCAGCCCTGATCCTCCAGCGAAGGTCAGCAGCCCTGAACCTCCAGCGAAGGTCAGCAGCCCTGAACCTCCAGCGAAGGTCAGCAGCCCTGAGCCTCCAGCGAAGGTCAGCAGCCCTGAGCCTCCAGCGAAGGTCAGCAGCCCTGAGCCTCCAGCGAAGGTCAGCAGCCCTGAGCCTCCAGAGAAGGTCAGCAGCCCTGAGCCTCCAGCGAAGGTCAGCAGCCCGGAGCCTCCAGCGAAGGTCAGCAGCCCTGAGCCGTCATCCACTGCCCGTAGCCCGGAACCTCCAGCGAAGGTCCGTAGCCCGGAACCTCCAGCGAAGGTCCACAATCCGGGTACAGCCGTCTGCTCCGCCTCAGTGCCAGAGCAGTCCGCCCCACCGGTACCCAATCCGGGTCCAGCCGTCTGCTCCGCCTCAGTGCCAGAGCAGTCCGCTCCACCGGTACCCAATCCGGGTCCAGCCGTCTGCTCCGCCTCAGTGCCAGAGCAGTCCGCTCCACCGGTACCCAATCCGGGTCCAGCCGTCTGCTCCGCCTCAGTGCCAGAGCAGTCCGCTCCACCGGTACCCAATCCGGGTCCAGCCGTCTGCTCCGCCTCAGTGCCAGAGCAGTCCGCTCCACCGGTACCCAATCCGGGTCCAGCCGTCTGCTCCGCCTCAGTGCCAGAGCAGTCCGCTCCACCGGTACCCATTCCGGGTCCAGCTGTCTGCTCCGCTCCAATGCCAGAGCAGTCCGCTCCACCGGTACCCAGTCCGGGTTCAGCCGTCTGTTCCGCTCCTGAGCCAGAGCAGTCCGCTCCACCGGTGCCCAATCCGGGTTCAGCCGTCTGCTTCGCTCCAGTACCAGAGCAGTCCGCTCCACCGGTGCCCAGTCCAGGCCCGGTTGTTTTCCCAGCTCCATGGCCGGAGCAGTCTACCCCACCGGTGCCCAGTCCGGGCCCGGTTTATTGCCCAGCTCAATGGCCGGAGCCGTGTGCCCCACCGGTGCCCAGTCCGGGCCCGGTTGTTTTCCCCGCTCCATGGCCGGAGCCGTTTGCCCCACCGGTGCCCAGTCCGGGCCCGGGTGTTTTCCCCGCTCCATGGCCGGAGCCGTTGGCCCCACCGGTGCCCAGTCCGGGCCCGGTTGTTTTCCCCACTCCATGTTCGGAGCCGTCTGCCCCACCGGTACCCAGTCCGGGCCCAGCCATAAGGAAGGGCCATGGGAGTAAACTGTCCACTTCGCCGGAGCCAGAGCCGCCCCCAAAGGACTCGTTTTTCCCTCCCTAATTAAACCCCCTTGTTTTGTGTGTTTTTTTTTGGCGTCCGGGAGTCCGCGCCTTGGGGGGGGGTACTGTCAGGCTCTGGCCATAGAGAAGCAAATAGGCTTCTCTATGTAGTTATGGTCAGAGTCTGACAGTGTCGTTCTTTTCTGTTTCTGTGTGGGGTTTGGGTTGGATCCCTAATTAGAGGCAGCTGCACCGCATTGTCTCTAATTAGGGATCCCATATATGTTGAGTCTGTCCTTCACTCTGGTGTGGGTCGTTGTTGATGTATTTCGCAGTCACGGGTGAAGTAAGTGTGTTTTGTTACGTCCGTTCAGTTGTGTTTGTTTTCGTGAACGTGACGTTATGTCTTTCGTGTTTGTTTGAGTGTGGTAGTACGTTCGTTTTTTGATTATATTACATAGTAAATCTATAATAAATCATGTCGAACTACTATCCCTGCGCTGCGTCTTGGTCTCTCCACATCCCCTCTCGTGACACAACACCAGTCGGTTAGAAGGCGAATGAAGGAGTGATATTCAGGGAACTTACAATCCAGCTGACTGGCTGTATGAGCATGTCTGTCTAAATACATACTGTACATACATGTGTGTACATAGCGTTTGTGTTGGATTGTATTGATATTCGATTGTGTATCATGGGCATCTGTTAATTTGAACACCTATTTATTACATGGGAAACCTTTGATCTATTTTGGCTAGGACAAATATATGTACACTACTGTTCAAAAGTTTGGAGTCACTTAGAAATGTCCTTGTTTTTGAAAGAAAAACGTGTCTTTTCATCCCGGAGTCGCCTCTTCACTGTTGACGTTGAGACTGGTGTTTTGCAGGTACTATTTAATGAAGCTGCCAGTTGAGGACTTGTGAGGCATCTGTTTCTCAAACTAGACACTCTAATGTACTTGTCCTCTTGCTCAGTTGTGCACCGGGACCTTCCACTCTTCTTTCTATTCTGGTTAGAGCCAGTATGCGCTGTTCTGTGAAGGGAGTAGTACACAACGTTGTACGAGATCTTCAGTTTCTTGGCAATTTCTCGCATGGAATAGCCTTAATTTCTCAGAACAAGAATAGACTTACGAGTTTGTTTCTGGCCATTTTGAGCCTGTAATCGAACTCACAAATGCTGACACTCCAGATACTCAACTAGTCTAAAGAAGGCCAGTTTTATTGCTTCTTTAATCAGCACAACAGTCTAGCTGTGCTAACATAACTGCAAAAGGGTTTTCTAATGATCTATTAGCCTTTTAAAATGATAAACTTGGATTAGCTAACACAACGTGCCATTGGAACACAGGAGTGATGGTTGCTGATAATGGGCCTCTCTACATCTATGTAGATATTCCATTAAAAATCAGCCATTTCCAACTACAATAGTCATTTACAACATTAACAATGTCTACACTGTATCTCTGATCAATTGGATGTTATTTTAATGGACAGAAATGTTGATTTTCTTTAAAAAACAAGGACATTTCTAAGTGACCCAAAACTTTTGAACGGTAGTGTAAATTTTTTTTGACTATGTTTGTTTACTGTGTAACTCTGTGTTGTTTTTGTCGCACTGCTTTGCTTTGTCTTGGCCAGGTCGCAGTTGCAAATGAGAACTTGTTCTCAACTGACCTACCTGGTTAAATAAAGGTGAAATATCTATATTTTATATGCATTTTTCCTAGAGTGCAAATATATGACCGTTCTACTGGACAGTATTCCTACAGTTAGGGTAGTCAGGCATTTAAATAGCAGTAGCAATTAGTCATATGTTATCTAAGCAGAAGACATGTTGTTCCAGGCTGGAAAAACCTTACTGTAGAACACAAACTATTCTTGTTAGAACACCAGTTAAATGAGTAGCCAGTTAAATGAGATCATAAATGACAGAAATCATGAAAACAATGTTTTATGCTAAAAGAAGTGGTGAACTGTTGCAGTGCCACACGTTCTATTTGGTGGCCATTTCCTTACGGACTTGCTCCCATGGGGTCGGCTGAGTTTGTGTACTGTTTTTTGTGGGGCCTGTCTACATTTTTAATAGTCTGACAAAAGAAGTGTGTGTGTGTGTGTGTGTGCGTGTCTGTGTGTGTGTGCGTGCCTTACCTGCAGTTGACAGTAGTGTCTGTCTCCAGTCTTCTCCCCAGGAGTCTGGCTATAGAGGTGAAGCTGTTCCTCATCCTGTAGAAGTCTTTGGCACAGCCTCCCAGGATGGAGGTGTATCTGTCAGTCAGGGCTCTTATCTCCAGCAGTAGAGTGTGGTGGAAACTGTGCTCCATACTGCCCAGCAGAGACACTAGGTACACCAGGGAGCTACGGGCCTGACACTGGGGGAGATAGGGGGGAGAGGGGGAGTGAGGGGGTAGAGAGAGGGGGAGAAAGGGGGAGAAAGGGAGAGAGAAAGAGAGGGGGAGAGAGGGGGAGAGAGGGAGAGAAAGGGAGAGAAAGGGAGAGAGAAAGAGAGGGGGAGAGAGAGGGAGAGAGAAGGAGAGGAGGGGAAGAGAGGAGAGAAGGAGAGAAAGGGAAGGAGAGAAGGTAGAGGAGAAGGGTTATGATGGGTGTACAGTATATAAGGGCAGTACATATATATAATAGATGTTTCCCTAATAATTTCCCTCCTCCCCTGGCTCGTGCCTCGTTCCAGTTGTCACATGCCAACCTACGTCAGTAGGCTAAATGATGAAGCCTTCAATAGAGGAATTGCAACGTTTTGTCGCAGCCAAGGACCCATCACTAACATTAATATTATAGCAGAGGAAAGAGCAATGTTTTAGAAAAATTTGATGGAGTTGTCTTTGACAACGAAGGAACAGAGTACAAGGCTTTCTCATCAAATAGGCTACCAACCAGAGAGTGGGACAAGCTGCTTGAAGCGCATAGATGCTCTACTCCTGACAACTTTACAGTCAAGCCCATATTTTTTTATTTTTTTTACCTTTATTTTACTAGGCAAGTCAGTTAAGAACACATTCTTATTTTCAATGACGGCCTAGGAACAGTGGGTTAACTGCCTTGTTCAGGGGCAGAACGACAGATTTTTACCTTGTCAGCTCGGGGATTCGATCCAGCAACCTTTCGGTTACGGGCCCAATACTCTAACCACTGGGCTACCTGCCACCCCATATAAGGGCATGTCGTAAGAATCAAGAATCCGTAGTCATCCTCAAATAATACTGACTATAGACAAGTGCTGCTGTGTTGGAAAATGCCAGTTTAAGGGAATATTAAACCCAAGATAGCTGCTTGGTGGTGCAGAATGCTAGATACCAGTGAATGCAGGTTTTCAGCAAGCTATCAGAACAGCAGATCTAGCAACTAACGTATCAACTAGACTTGACCACACTACAGGAAACAACTAACACCTTCACCTGCTGGTGCCTGACCTCACTACAGGAAACAGATACCTTCACCTGCTGGTGCCTGACCTCACTACAGGAAACAGATAACACCTTCACCTGCTGGTGCCTGACCTCACTACAGGAAACAGATAACACCTTCACCTGCTGGTGCCTGACCACACTACAGGAAACAACTAACACCTTCACCTGCTGGTGCCTGACCTCACTACAGGAAACAGATAACACCTTCACCTGCTGGTGCCTGACCTCACTACAGGAAACAGATTACACCTTCAACTGCTGGTGCCTGACCTCACTACAGGAAACAACTAACACCTTTACCTGCTGGTGCCTGACCTCACTACAGGAAACAGATAACACCTTCACCTGCTGGTGCCTGACCTCACTACAGGAAACAGATTACACCTTCACCTGCTGGTGCCTGACCTCACTACAGGAAACAACTAACACCTTTACCTGCTGGTGCCTGACCTCACTACAGGAAACAGATTACACCTTCACCTGCTGGTGCCTGACCTCACTACAGGAAACAACTAACACCTTTACCTGCTGGTGCCTGACCTCACTACAGGAAACAGATAACACCTTCACCTGCTGGTGCCTGACCTCACTACAGGAAACAGATAACACCTTTACCTGCTGGTGCCTGACGACACTACAGGAAACAACTAACACCTTTACCTGCTGGTGCCTGACCTCACTACAGGAAACAGATAACACCTTCACCTGCTGGTGCCTGACCTCACTACAGGAAATAGATAACACCTTCACCTGCTGGTGCCTGACCTCACTACAGGAAACAGATAACACCTTCAGTTGCTGGTGCCTGACCTCACTACAGGAAACAACTAACACCTTCACCTGCTGGTGCCTGACCTCACTACAGGAAACAGATAATACCTTTACCTGCTGGTGCCTGACCTCACTACAGGAAACAGATAACACCTTCACCTGCTGGTGTCTGACCTCACTACAGGAAACAGATAACACCTTCACCTGCTGGTGCCTGACCTCACTACAGGAAACAACTAACACCTTTACCTGCTGGTGCCTGACCTCACTACAGGAAACAGATAACACCTTCACCTGCTGGTGCCTGACCTCACTACAGGAAACAGATAACACCTTCACCTGCTGGTGCCTGACCTCACTACAGGAAACAGATAATCCCTTCAGTTGCTGGTGCCTGAAACATTTCCACTACGACATGCCCATATATAGTGCTAGCCTTCATCCGTATATTACAGTACACAACATACCACATTTAACAGGCAGGTCATTTCATAGCCCTCTTTCAAACTCACTACTAAAATATAGAGTCGACACTAATTAGCAAACTCAGTGGAGAGTAGCGTTGGCTGCTACCCAGTGGGCAAATAGGCTGTTACAGTGTTTTAAAATCTCATTCACACACTCCTCACAAAGCCCTAGACACACACACACACACACACACACACACACACACACACACACACACACACACACACAAACACACACACACACACACACACACACATATCAAGCGCCCTCCTCATCAATAACTCCACCTTTTATGGGGGTTTGGAACATGTTAGGAAGGCAGCAGCTAGGCAACTGTATGTAGGTTAGACCTACATATGAACAATTACAGAGAAAATCCTTACTCACATTTTGTTAATATACAATATCTGTAATCCTAAAAATCCTTACTCATATTTAGTTAATATAGTACAATATCTGTATATTTGTTCAAATCAAGAGAAGAGAGAGAGAAGAGGCCTTATTTAAACAACTACACCAGTCCTATATATGAGAGAGTGGGGGATGTAGAGTAGGGGAAGGAGAGGAGAGAAGGAGAGGAAGGGAAGGAGAGAAGGAGACTGCCAACCAAAGCACAGTGCTCTGTCTTTCCTAACTCTCTTACCAAGTGGAAAACAAGAATTCTGGGAAATGCCTCCACTAAGGCCTACTGGTTGATGGTAGGGGGAGTACCCTGTGCCCCACTCCTGTTAACACACACCCACATGCATGCACGCACACCATTACATTAATCTTCCAGCTGTTGCACAACATCCACTGCCTCCACAGTCCCCCAATCACTGTCAATCTGCCTCACCTTTAAACAGCATAACCATCCCCATATCCCTGTAATCAGCCTTTTAAATTAGGTAATTGCTGTCCACCCTTGGCTAGAGGCTACATGCCAATGGTCACACACAACCTCATAAACAAACGTAAACACATCCTGGCGGCCATTTTAGAGAGAAGTAGGAGATTCAGAGGGATGCCCAGTTTTCCTGAGATCCACTCAGAGAAGAGAGGAGAGCGGAATATCAGATTCAGTGTTGGATTCGGCAGGCACACGCACACACACACACTTCTGGGCCTTTAGTGGGACTGGGGGGATTGTTACATTAAGATAGTGGAGGGCATTTTGTGCCAGATCTCATCTGCAGAGGGAGCAGAGGAATCAGTGTGCTGGTCCAATCAGGAGGCAGGGAGACAGAAGAGGAGGAAGTAAAACATGTTGTTTTATTTAAACTGGAGCATAACACCTTTCTTCTGCCCAGAAAAATTAAACATAAAAACCAACCAACACACACACATAGGACACACACACATGCTACTGCTGGAGCGGATCGGTTTGGAGCATTGTTGAAACAACAATAGAGGAGTGATTGGAGTAGACGGGCCAAATCGTTCCACGTCTCCTGGGAAGTGTGTGTGTGTGTAAGTGTGTAAGTGTGTGCGTGTGTAAGTGTGTGTGTGTGTGTTTGCGTGTGTAAGTGTGTGTGTGTGTGTTTGCGTGTGTAAGTGTGTGTGTGTGTGTGTGTGTGTGTAAGTGTGTGCGTGTGTCTCCCGGAAAGAGCAGAATCCTGCTCTGAATCCGCTTTTATCCTGTCAAACCCCACGGTGGGGCTTTGTCTTTTCATAACTTCTAGTGAATAATAAAACACAACAGCTAGTTTGTTGAGGTAAAGAGGGAGGGAAGGAAGGAAGGAGAGAGAAGAGGCTGGAGAGAGTTTGTTGAGGGAGAGAGGGGAGGAGAGAGAGGAGGCTGGAGAGAGTTTGTTGAGGGAGAGAGGGGAGGAGAGAGAGGAGGCTGGAGAGAGTTTATTGAGGGAGAGAGGGGAGGAGAGAGAGGAGGCTGGAGAGAGTTTGTTGAGGGAGAGAGGGGAGGAGAGAGAGGAGGCTGGAGAGAGTGGGGTTACAGGAGGTGGCACCAGGGCAAAGTGTGAGTGCTAGCTAACTAGCTGTAGTTCTAAGCTTTTCCCCTCTCAAGTGTCTTGTAAAGCCAGATAGGAGAGAGTCATTCCAAAAGGATGCAGAGGGCTACAACATACCTATCTCCTCTTCACAAGGTGTTGGGAGTCATACTGTATAATCACTAGGTACCGTCTCCCTCCACTTCACAAGGTGTTGGGAGTCATACTGTATAATCACTAGGTAACATGTCTATCTCTCTCCATCAATCACTCAGGTTTTATCGTTGAGAAGAATGGACTGGATGACCTCAGCGGAAACCTCCAGAACAGGTAGGTTTCAACATGTGTAAAACTCACCTCCACCTGTACCAGAAAGCTCACCAGACGTTAGCTATAATGGTGGAGAGGTGAAGTTTGACTCAGTATTGACACGTGGTTAAATTTAGCCGGAGCAACCCAGAGCTGGCTCCTGGTCCAGCACCTTACGGGTCCCAAAGAAAGTATGATAAACCAAGATTAGTGTTAGGGTTATGGTTAGGGTTATGGCTAGGGTTAGGGTTGAGCCAGGGTGTGGACATGAAGCTAGGGTTAGGGTTATGGTTAGGGTTATGGCTAGGGTTAGGGTTGAGCCAGGGTGTGGACATGAAGCTAGGGTTAGGGTTATGGCTAGGGTTATGGCTAGGGTTAGGGTTGAGCCAGGGTGTGGACATGAAGCTAGGGTTAGGGTTATGGCTAGGGTTATGGCTAGGGTTAGGGTTGAGCCAGGGTGTGGACATGAAGCTAGGGTTAGGGTTATGGCTAGGGTTATGGCTAGGGTTAGGGTTGAGCCAGGGTGTGGACATGAAGCTAGGGTTAGGGTTATGGCTAGGGTTATGGCTAGGGTTAGGGTTGAGCCAGGGTGTGGACATGAAGCTAGTGTTAGGGTTATGGTTAGGGTTATGGCTAGGGTTAGGAAGGCCTCATTCACTAATCATCTCGTCTCAGTGTTCCTTCAGAAGGCCTCATTCTACAATCATCTTGTCTCAGTGTTCCTTCAGAAGGCCTCATTCACTAATCATCTCGTCTCAGTGTTCCTTCAGAAGGCCTCATTCACTAATCATCTTGTCTCAGTGTTCCTTCAGAAGGCCTCATTCACTAATCATCTCCTCTCAGTGTTCCTTCAGAAGGCCTCATTCTACAATCATCTCGTCTCAGTGTTCCTTCAGAAGGCCTCATTCACTAATCATCTTGTCTCAGTGTTCCTTCAGAAGGCCTCATTCACTAATCATCTCCTCTCAGTGTTCCTTCAGAAGGCCTCATTCACTAATCATCCTGTCTCAGTGTTCCTTCAGAAGGCCTCATTCTACAATCATCTCGTCTCAGTGTTCCTTCAGAAGTCCTCATTCTACAATCATCTCGTCTCAGTGTTCCTTCAGAAGGTCTCATTCACTAATCATCTTGTCTCAATGTTCCTTCAGAAGGCCTCATTCACTAATCATCTTGTCTCAGTGTTCCTTCAGAAGGCCTCATTCACTAATCATCTTGTCTCAGTGTTCCTTAAGAAGGCCTCTTTCACCAATCATCTTGTCTCAGTGTTCCTTCAGAAGGCCTCATTCTATAATCATCTCGTCTCAGTGTTCCTTCAGAAGGCCTCATTCACTAATCATCTTGTCTCAGTGTTCCTTCAGAAGGCCTCATTCTACAATCATCTCGTCTCAGTGTTCCTTCAGAAGGCCTCATTCACTAATCTTCTCGTCTCAGTGTTCCTTCAGAAGGCCTCATTCTACAATCATCTCATTAAACCATCTTGTCCATTAACAGTCTGAAGAAATCTTCCAGGCCTTGACCCTAGAATACAATGTTCACCTGACCAAACACTTCCACTGAATGAGACCACATGCAGGGCTGGAAAAGCATGAAGTGCTTACACACACAGGCATTCAGAGGGCTTATGTTACCTACGCGTGTTAGCGTTGGCCCACGCATGTGATGACGTGATAACAGAACATACTGCGATTGAGCTAAATAAACTGCTGTGACAGATTTGATGCTGTGGTTCCAAGCATTACTATACAGGCCTGCAGCTATGGTCCTGCTAACTGGGGTGCAGCTATGGTCCTGCTAACTGGGGTGCAGCTATGGGCCTGTTAACTGAGTGTTTATTGTCAATTTCACCCAAAGCCTTATATGAGTAAGATTAGGTTATTATGAAAGCTCAGGCTAATTATGATTGGGAATGAGGAATGTAAAGATTAGTTTCCCTGTGTCCCTGTGTTTTGATTGATTCTTTCTGGCAGGTGACTGACAGTTCATGATAAGTGCGTGTGTATGTGGACAGACCTAGCCAGGCTGACTAAGTGATTCTGGCACAGTGAGTTCCGGTCTGTGTCAACACCGCTGCACTGCCCAGCACTGATGGAGAGATTAAAGAAGAGAGGAAATAAAAATTGACAATGACAGCGGAAAGGGGGAATGAGAGAGAAGAGGGGAGAGCGAGCAAGGAGGAGAGGATATGTGGAATGCAAGACAAGAGAAAGAGAAAAGAGAAAAGAGAAAGAGAAAAAAGAAAAGAGAAAAGAGGAAGAGAAAAGAGAAAAGAGACAAGAGAAAGAGAAAAGAGAAAAGAGAAAAGAGAAAGGGAAAGAGAAAAGAGGAAGAGAAAGAGAAAGAGAAAAGAGACATGAGACAAGAGAAAAGAGAAAAGAGAAAAGAAAAGAGAAAAGAGAAAAGAGAAAAAAGAAAAGAGAAAGAGAAAAGAGAAAAGAGAAAAGAGAAAAGAGAAAGAGAAAGAGAAAAGAGAAAAGAGGAAGAGAAAAAAGAAAAGAGAAAAGAGGAAGAGAAAAGAGAAAAGAGGAAAAGAAAAAAGAAAAGAGAAAGAGAAAAGAGAAAGAGAAAGAGAAAAGAGAAAGAGAAAAGAGAAAGAGAAAAGAGAAAAGAGAAAAGAGAAAAGAGAGAAGAGGGAGTGGAGGAGGAGAGGATAGGTGGAATGCAAGACAAGAGAAAGGGTACTGGGAGAGGAGGAGGAGAGTGATAAAGGAGAGAGAAATGAGGGGGAATGTGAGAGAAGAAAGAGTAGAAGAAGGGTGAATGTTGATGTCTCCTCACCTCACTGGTCAAGCCTACAGCTCTGTGTATTTTGACCACGTGTCCCAGCAGGACTGGGTACTGCTGACCCACAACCCTCAGCGCGGGCAGGAAGGGGGCCAGGGAGGCGGGGCTAGCTTGTGACACGTCCACCAGTGCGCCCAGTAGGGCCTCGTTCAGAGAAGCTTCGCCTAGGTAACCAACCAGGGAGGGAACCAGGGGGCTCAGTACCTGGAAGGGGGAGAGAGGAGAGTGAGAGAGGAGTTGGGGTAAAACCAGAGATCAGCATTGGGTGGAAAAGAGGCTAAAAGGCGGTATGAGAGTATTCAGTATTTTATTAGGATCCCCATCAGCTACAGCCAGAGCTGCAGATTCTCTTCCTGTTGTCCACACAAACATGACATAATAGCTTAATGACAGAACTACATAAAATTACATATTACATATTACAAGATTAATAGACAAGTACAGAACTACAGTGCCTTCGGAAAGTATTCAGACATTTTCCACATTTTGTTACGTTACAGCCTTATTCTAAAATGGATTAAATAAAAAAAATACTCAGCAATCTACACACAATACCCCATAATGACAAAGCGAAAACAGGTTTTTAGACATTTTTGCCAATGTATAAAAAATTTAAAATAAAAATACTATATTACATAAGTCTTCAGACCCTTTGCTATGAGCCTTGAAATTGAGCTCAGGTGCATCCTGTTTCTATTGATCATCCTTGAGATGTTTCTACAACTTGATTAAAGTCCACCTGTGGTAAATTCAATTGATTGGACATGATTTGGAAAGGCACACACCCGTCTATATAAGGTCCCACAGTTGACAGTGCATGTCAGAGCAAAAACCAAGCCATGAGGTTGAAGGAATTGTCCGTAGAGCTCAGAGGCAGGATTGTGTCGAGGCACAGATCTGGGGAAGGGTACCGAAACATTTCTGCAGCATTGAAGGTCCCCAAGAACACAGTGGCCTTCATCATTCTTAAATGGATGAAGTTTGGAACCAACAAGACTCTTCATACAGCTGGCCGCCCGGCCAAACTGAGAAATCAAGGGAGAAGGGCCTTGGCCAGGGAGGTGATCAAGAATCCCCATGGTCACTCTGACAGAGTACTAAAGTTCCTCTGTGGAGATGGGAGAACCTTCCAGAAGGACAACCATCTCTGCAGCACTCCATCAATCAGTCCTTTATGGTAGAGTGGCCAGACAGAAGCCACTCTTCAGTAAAAGGCACATGACAGCCCGCTTAGAGTTTGCCAAAAGGCACCTAAAGACTCTCAGACCATGAGAAACAAGATTCTCTGGTCTGATGAAACCAATATTGAACTCTTTGGCCTAAATGCCAAGTCTCAAGTCTGGAGGAAACCTGGCACCATCCCTACGGTTAAGCATAGTGGTGGCAGCATCATGCTGTGGGGATGTTTTTCAGCGGCAGGGACTGGGAGACTAGTCAGGATCAAGGCAAACGATCCTAAGCACACAGCCAAGACAATGCAGGAATGGTTTGGGGACAAGTCTCTGAATGCCCTTGAGTGGCCCAGCCAGAGCCCGCACTTTAACCCAATCAACCATCTCTGGAGAGACATGAAAATAGCTGTGCAGCAACGCTCCCCATCCAACCTGACAGAGCTTGATAGGATCTGCAGAGAAGAATGTGAGATACTCCCCAAATACAGGTGTGCCAAGCTTGTAGAGTCATACCCAAGAAGACTTGAGGCTGTAATCGCTGCCAAAGGTGCTTCAACAAAGTACCGAGTAAAGGGTCTGAATACTTATGTAAATTTGATATTTCATTTTTTTTATTTTTAATACATTTCTTTCTTTGCCATTATGGGGTATTGTGTGTAGATTGATTAGGGATTTTTTTTTTTTGCATAAGGCTGTAACCAAAATGCGAAAAAGTAAAGTGGTCTGAATACTTTCCGAAGGCACTGTATATACATTTAAAATAAGAATTTACACTTTCATATTCTTATGCCTTACCAATCCATGCAACATAATAAGTCCTCCATTTTGTTACAGTTGGTTACTAATACTAATCTCTCAGAACCAGATGTTCTGTAAACACCAGCGAGATAAGCAATCTGAGGATGAGGAGGAGGGAGATGAGGAGAGAACAGAACGTTAAAAGAGGAGGAAGATGAGTAGAGAACAGAACGTTAAAAGAGGAGGAAGATGAGCAGAGAACCGAACGTTAAAAGAGGAGGAAGCTGAGAAAGGGAAGTGTTGGTAGAATGGTAGTAGAGTTGAGATTAGGAGAGAGAGAGAAAAAGAGAGCAGAGTTGAAATGAAGAGAGAGAGAGACCTGGTGGTGAGAGCAGTCCTAAGCACACAGTGATGACAGAGATCTATAATAGGACATCAGGAAAATCACAGAAGAAAGTATGGATCTGAAAAGGTAGAGAGAACAGAAAAGAGGGAGAAACCAGAATGTGACTACGCTCGCATGGAGACAGACGATCAAAGACATAGACACACATGGACACACGCATACATGCACACACCAGTCAGTCAGTTGACGTGTTACAGTTATGACCCTTCCACAACCTCTGTCGCCCTGGCTGACCCCTGGCTGTGCTGGTCAGTCAATCAGGGAGAAACGTGATGTATTTCTATGTAATGGGTCAGGGGGTCAGACGCGTGATCTTTTGGGTGATAGCCTTGCTGTGGGACTAACTGTGAAAATCCCTGTTGCATCATTAACTGTCCTGGCCAGACCAGCCCAGAACAGAACAGACCAGAACATACCAGAACAGACCAGCCCAGCCGAGCCCAGAACATACCAGAACAGACCAGAACAGTCCAGAACCGACCAGACCAGCCCAGAACAGACCAGGCCAGAACAGCCCAGAACAGAACAGACCAGCCCAGAACAGACCAGAACAGACCAGCCCAGAACAGACCAGCCCTTTAACAGACCAGCCCTGAACAGACCTTTGTTCTGGGTCTTAATGTTGTTGTAGATATTCTCTCACATGTGCTCTCTCTTGCTCTCTCTCTCTCTCTCTCTCTCTGAGAGAGACAGGAAGTGTTAAAATATTGGACACTACTGATGAGGACTGCATTCTCAACACAGTCATAATGTGTGTGAGTGTGTGTGTAATTCCTACTGTATTCTAAATGTGGTATTTTATCTCTTTGTGACTGCTTTCTTTTTCAGCAGGTGCATCTCACTATTCCCTTCAGCAGGGGTTTCTGATGACTCAGCTTGTTCTCTCTTTATGCGGGTGAGAACATCCATCTAACATACATACATACATACATACATACATACATACACACACACACACACACACACACACACACACACACACACACACACACACACACACACACACACACACACACACACACACACACACACACACACACACACACACACACACACACACACACACACACACACACACACACACACACACACACACACACACACACACACACCAGTGGCTGTTGCTCGGCGACCATCTGGATCAGCCTCAGCAGGTGTTGTTGCTCCGGTGACTCGAGCTGTGAAATCATGGCCGTCAGGTTGCCTAGGTGACGATGGATGGCATGGGGCTGTTTGGTGTAGACGGATGGCAGCACGCGTAGGAGCATGTGGTTACCTAGAGGGGGCGACACCGACAGACAGGGTCCAGGTACATGGGATATGTGACAACGGATTACCATTACCAAGTCTCACCATTTGTTGTCAATATTCTTTCAATTACATCCTTTTAAGAATTTAAAATGTTGCTGTAGAAATGCAAAAAATAGACATATGTGTACCAGACTCCTTTGATATTGCCCTTCATATCTAAACCATCTTTAAATATCTCATGCATCTGCACAATGTCTTTTGTCTTCAATTAGTAGCTTCATGACATGAACACGAACAATGACTTTTATGTTTACTTTGTAGCTAAATCCTTTTTCAACAAAGTCAGTTGCGATTGACTGATGTCCCAAAAATAAAAGGCTGGAGTTAATAGAATCAGTGGGGGTTGACTGATGTCCCAAAAATAAAAGGCTGGAGTTAATAGAATCAGTGGGGGTTGACTGATGTCCCAAAAATAAAAGGCTGGAGTTAATAGAATCAGTGGGGGTTGACTGATGTCCCCACAATAAAAGGCTGGGTTAATAGAATGAGTGGGGTTGACTGATGTCCCCACAATAAAAGGCTGGGTTAATAGAATGAGTGGGGTTGACTGATGTCCCCACAATAAAAGGCTGGGTTAATAGAATGAGTGGGGTTGACTGATGTCCCCACAATAAAAGGCTGGGTTAATAGAATGAGTGGGGTTGACTGATGTCCCCACAATAAAAGGCTGGAGTTAATAGAATGAGTGGGGTTGACTGATGTCCCCACAATAAAAGGCTGGAGTTAATAGAATGAGTGGGGTAAACCTGGATGTGATTTATTGTACTATGTGGCATTCCTACAGCATGACTGTGTCCTTCTAATCAAAGGCCCATGTTGTTGTCGATGTTGTTGTTGTTGTTTGCGTTATCTTCCTTTGTTTTCTGGTTTAATCATAGTGTCATAATTTTGTTTTAAATGTCAAACCACATATGGCCTTAGTGAGACTGAGAGTGGCGGGGGAGGAGGGGTAGAGAACTTAGTTAGACCGAAAGTGGGGGACGGGGACGGGGGTAGAGAATCAGTGGGGGACGGGGACGGGGGTAGAATCAACATGTGTACTTCCTGCCTATAAAACAGACCAAAATGACCAGTGTCAGACTAAGAGAACGACAGAGGAGGCAAAGAGCCAAAGACAGGAGAGCCCTCCAGTCTTCCTGCATGCTGAATGTCTGTCGTTATCTACTAGTTAATCTGGAAGCAATCCCTTTCTGGGACTCTCCTATGAATGGGACACACACACACTGAGGAGGTGATTCTCATTTTGTGAATTGAGTTCTATTTGCAGTCGACCCTCACTCTGATTGGGTAAGGAAACAGGCGGTACCACGGAGACATGGGATAATAAACACGTGTTGGAAAACAGGAAGTAGTGAGCGTCCTAACAGCTGTGGGCCAGCAACGTGAGAAGAACCTAGAATGAAGTGAAGAAGGATTGGACAAAGGTTATGTCATAAATAGAAACCAGGAAGTACACACAGGTCCAATCATTTTCATTCATTATGTTAATTCAGAAACACAGAGTAACTTTGAGATTATTCTTGTAAAATTAAAAGTACTATACAAATGTAATAAATTATTAGACCAAGTGGTGCAGTGGTCTAAGGCAGTCTGTCTGCTGTGACCCTCTGTCTGCTGTGACCCTCTGTCTGCTGTGACCCTGTGTGGCCCTGTCTGTCTGCTGTGACCCTGTGTGGCCCTGTCTGTCTGATGTGACCCTGTGTGGCCCTGTCTGTCTGCTGTGACCCTGTGTGGCCCTGTCTGTCTGCTGTGACCCTGTGTGGCCCTGTCTGTCTGCTGTGACCCTGTGTGGCCCTGTCTGTCTGCTGTGACCCTCTGTCTGCTGTGACCTGTCTGTCCTCTGTGACCCTGTCTGTCTGTTGTGACCCTGTCTGTATGCTGTGGTCCTGTCTGTCTGCTGTGACCTGTCTGTCCTCTGTGACCCTGTCTGTCTGCTGTGACCCTGTCTGTCCTCTGTGACCCTGTCTGTCTGTTGTGGCCCTGTCTGTTTGCTGTGGTCCTGTCTGTCTGCTGTGACCTTTCTGTCCTCTGTGACCCTGTCTGTCTGTTGTGACCCTGTATGTCCTCTGTGGTCCTGTATGTCCTCTGTGGTCCTGTCTGTCTGCTGTGACCTGTCTGTCCTCTGTGACCCTGTCTGTCTGCTGTGACCCTGTCTGTCTGCTGTGACCTGTCTGTCCTCTGTGACCCTGTCTGTCTGCTGTGACCCTGTCTGTCCTCTGTGACCCTGTCTGCTGTGACCATGTCTGTCCTCTGTGGTCCTGTCTGTCTGTTGTGACCCTGTCTGTCCTCAGTGACCCTGTCTGTCCTCAGTGACCCTGTCTGTCTGTTGTGACCCTGTCTGTCCTCTGTGACCCTGTCTGCTGTGACCCTGTCTGTCCTCTGTGGTCCTGTCTGTCTGTTGTGACACGGTCTGTCCTCTGTGACCGTGTCTGTCTGCTGTGATAACATCACTAATACAACAAGACAAATCAACAGAGCAACCGTGGCCAAGCAGCCGTTCAGTCCTGACAACATTATTACATGGTCTTTGATGTTCCTATCTGACCTCCACACACACACACACCCGAGTGAGCAAAGCAGTAAGAGTGAGAGATGAGAGAGATAAAGAAAGATGTAAAGAGAGCGAGTTAGTGAGCATTCCTAAAGGTGAGAGAGAGAGGATTTATTGGTTTGTCTGGGGCAGAATGTTAAAGCCAGGAGCCAGGCGTCGGCAGAACCAAAGACCCATTGGAGATTTATGGTGCTTCCGTGTCCACCCATGTCTGAACACACTTAGTCCATGTGCCCTGAGGTGCGCACACACGCGCGCACACACACACACACACACACACACACACACACACACACACACACACACACACGCTAAAGCCATCTAGCAGTCTACCAGTCATCCATCTATGCCTCAGAGGGCAGTAAACCTTTAAAGACCTTACCACAACAAAACCAGAACCAGCTGATCACATGAATAACAACCCCTCTAACATACATGCCTGTCTGTACCGCTCCACCCCACCTCTCCTTCCCACTCAATTAGATTCAATTAGATTAAGTGGGAAGGAGAGGTGTGGTAGAGCGGTACAGACAGGCATGTATGTTAGATGTCATGACTTCTTGAGTGTGTGAGCCATGGGCTGTCGGAGCTCCACTCTCTCAAAAAACACACAGACACAGACACACACTCCTGAACATTTCTTTAGTGTTATTAATAGTTCCGCTGTGTTTTTACAGTCATTTCTTTATTGTTATGTTCTTAGCACTACATTGAGTCTCACTTACAGTAAGTCAAGGTATCTTGTGCAATCTGTCATGCTGATACAGGGCCTAATAATTCTCTCTCTTGACAGCCTACACAGGAAAAAACAACCCAAACTCTAACAAGGACTGACCTTCTATTCTTTACTAAACAAAGACAACGTTTCACAGCATTCTCTCCAGTACATTCTGTATGAACATGAACACCTACAGTGGAGGCTAGAAGGTCATGTTAACACCTCACAACTGAGGTATGCTAATGATATTCTGGAAATTAACTGTGGGTGTACAGTACATTATGTAAACTGGTAGCTACAGTACAGCCTTAGCCTTGTGCAGTGACGTCACCCTCCCAGAGACCTAAGGTCAGTTGCCCCTGAAACAAATTGTTGACAGCAGGGCCTTCATACAACTAACTTCAGAGTGCTGGTGGTAGGAGCATAGTATCAAATGACAGGGTTGGTGGGACAGGCTAGGCCTCAGATCCCATAAGCCCCAGATCCCATAGGGCCCAGATCCCATAGGGCCCAGATCCCATTGGTCTTAGTTCCCAACCAGGATACTGCAGACCAGAACTTTTTCTCATTTTGTCTCTCATAGTTGAAGTGTACCTATGATGAAAATTACAGGCCTCTCTCATCTTTTTAAGTGGGAGAACTTGCACAACTGGTGGCTGACTAAATACTTTTTTGCCCCACTGTATCTACTGACTCATCATCCTCTCCCACCCCTCTCTCCCTTTCCCCCTATCTCTCTTTTTGTCTCATGCTCTCTACCAACACTCACTAGCATGGACATGATGATGATGATGATGATGATGATGATGGCACACATGACATGTACTGTACACTCGCGCCATTTGATGAATGGAAATAGACATCTGTTACAACACCAAAAAGTGTACCTGTCACAGAGAGGAGTAGGCAGGAGGCAGTCGCAGGTTTAGAAATACTGAATTTATTTAAAAACCATATATCAACGCGGGATGAAACCCAAAGTGCAAAGTATAAAGTACTCAGGAAATAGTAGGAGAGATTCCTCTCAGGAAAACAAGTAACATTTACAATGACCGACAAAGACAAATGACAGAGGGAGTGTATCTACAGTGATAGAGCGGGGATTGGAACCAGGTGTGTGTAATGATGACGAGACAAGTCCGGGGTTGATGAGTGAAGGGCGTTTGCCAGCAGTAGGTTCGGGCGCAGCTAGAAGGCCGGCGACGCAGCTAGAAGGCCGGCGATCGTCGGGACGGCGCCTGTGGAAGTCCCGAATGAAAGAACGATCCAGGACATCTTGCGCCGGAACCCAGCACCGCTCTTCGGGACCGTACCCCTCCCAGTCGACCAGGTACTGGAGAGTCCAACAGGCTACAGACGGAGTACGCCAGGGGCCCCTCGACGTCCAAGGGAGGGGGAGGTGCGTCATTGTGTCTAGCACTAGCCAAGGGACCAGCTGCCACCGGCCTGAGGAGAGATACATGAAATGAGGGTGAGATATGTTAATTGACGTGGAGCTGTAATCTGTACGTCACCTCATTGACTCTAAACGGCTGCATAAACCGTGGCTCAGCTTCCGGCAGGGCAGGCATAGGGACATGTCCTTCGTAGAAAGCCAGACCCTGTCACCGGGGTGAAAAACCGGGACTACACTGTGGCAATGATCGGCCTGAGCCTTCTGCCGGAGGACGACTCGCTGGAGACAGGTGTGCACTGTGTTCCATACCTCCTCGGTGCGCCAGAACCAATCGTCCACATCAGGAGCCTCGATCTGACTCCGGTGCCAGGGTGCCAGGGTTGGCTGAGAACACACTGAAAGGGTGTGAGGTTCGTGGAGGAGTGACGGAGGGAGTCTTGTGCATATTCTGCCCAAGGCAGAAATGCATCCTTCTTCCCCGGCCGGTCCTGACAGTAACTACAAAGGTATCTACCCAGTTACTGATTTACCCTTTCCACCTGCCCATTAGATTGGGGATGTTACCTGGATGTGAGGCTGACCGTGACCCCCAGTCGTTCCATGAAGGCCTTCCAGACACAGGAGGTGAACTGAGGACCAAAGTCAGTCATGATGTCCTCCGGGATCCCGTAGTGCCGGAAGACGTGAGAGAAGAGAGACTCCGCGGTCTGCAGGGCCGTAGGGAGACCAGGCAGAGGAAGCAAACGACAGGCTTTGGAAAACCGGTCCATGACCAGGATGGTGGTGTGACCCTCCAAGGTCTGTGACAAAGTTGTAAAGGGACTAGAGGAATGCATAATGATAAGGCCACTGACCGGTCTAGGAAATTGCCTGCAGCACCTGAGTCCACTAGGGCAGTACTCAGTGGGGGACCAGGATAATCAGGGAAGGTGACAGGAAGGATGGGCTGGGTGGACAGAGAGAAGCAAGGCACATCCATGCCTACCTGGGAATGTGCAGGAGCCCCCTCGGCCTGTCGCTTCCTCGCCTGGTTCTCCTTCTGGGACAGGTGTTCCAGGGGTGGTCCGACTCCCCGCAGCAGGAGCAGAGACCCTGTTGATGGCGACGTTGACGACCTGCAGGGGGAAGGTGCGTCGTGCCCACCTCCATGGGCTCAGTCTCGCTGGAGGTTCCTGGGCGACATCATGGGCGTCAACGGGCACGCAGGAGATTATGCAGGCGGATAGCCATGGGGATGAGCTGGTCCAGCGTGAGTTCCTCATCGCGACAGGCCAGCTAGGTCTGGACGTCCGCCTTCAGTCCACTGCAGAAAACCGTCAACAAGGCCTGGTCGATCCAGCCAGTGGACGCAGCCACCGTCCGGAAATCCAGAGCATACACCGACACTGCCCTGGACCCCTGGCATAGACGGAAGAGAGGAGGAGGGTGCCGTCAAACCGCTCCGGGAGGGGCAGGTGAATGTTGCTGATTGGACCGTGTGATGTAGATGGTGACGAGACAAGTCCGGGGTTGATGAGTGAAGGGCGTTTGCCAGCGGTAGGTTCGGCAGCAGCTAGAAGGCCAGCGACACCTGTGCTGGACAGGAGGGGGAGCCAAACGTGAAGGCTGGTGTGACAGTACCTAATGACATTCAGCGATTGCCATTGATTAGGCCTACATTAATTTATGTATCTTACTGACTAATGTACCTTTTTTGTAGCCTGAAAAGTTGGGACACCTGAAATGGGACTGAAACTGTCTCAGGAAAAAACCCTAACACACGGTCAACTTACTAGACTAGGCTACAATATGTATTATCATGAACTTCAAATAGGTCTTCTGGTAGCCAGTGATGTAATGTCCCAAAAAATAGGTGGGTAAACTGATCGCCGATCGTGGTGAAAAAAGTTACGCTCCCTATACTTCACCGCTCCCTATACTTCATTTACCCTCCACTAGGCTTACACCACTGCCAGTAGCCTACCCTCTCAGCCAAGACAACTTTAAACAAAGGAATACACGCAGAAAAGGTAACCTATGTACATTCAAAGTAATACATGACTGCAATCAAAACATGTTACACCCTAGTTCATGAGTTGTCCATAATTCATGAGTTAATGATTGGAATCTTCACAGATTGTGTGACATAAAACACAACCTTTCTTTCATTACATTAATGACATTTATGACAGTGTTATTTGTAATTATTAAGCAATTACCAATTGAATTAGAAGGTCAATGTGCGGCGGTACGGGTTAGTCGAGGTAATTGAGGTAGTATGTGCATTTATGTAGGGGTAAAGTGACTATGCATAGATAATAAAGACAATAAACAGTGAGTAGCAGTGGCCGGGG
>CM042378.1:31813608-31956108 GCA_023634145.1 Thymallus thymallus | reverse complement strand
TTAGTCTATCTCCAGTAGTTGTGGCTGAGGGAATGTTTCTCAATGTGTTCTGTCAGTGTTGGCTGGGAAAGTCTGGGCAGAAATGTCCTCTGCCAGAGAGTAAGTTGAGCGAGAGGAGACCAGGGCTTTTAGCCTCCTATTGGGAACAGACCATTATGAATGACTGGTCGTTGATCAAATAAATACTATTTAATTGGGGAATTCTTCTGTCATCTATTTTGGAAAGCAGGCTCCTCTGTGTGTGTGTGTGTGTGTGTGTGTGTGTGTGTGTGTGTGTGTGTGTGTGTGTGTGTGTGTGTGTGTGTGTGTGTGTGTGTGTGTGTGTGTGTGTGTGTGTGTGTGTGTGTGTGTGTGTGTGTGTGTGTGTGTGTGTGTGTGTGTGTGTGTGTGTGTGTGTGTGTGTGTATGCTTGGTACTCTCACAGAAAACCATAACTAACAATACATTTGTAATGTGATTTTACATTATTAAAGATGAAGCGGCCCAAACAAACACTATAGAGTAACATCACACATTACCACACCAGAGGAAGAGACCAATAACTCAAACTGCCAGGACACGGAAAGAGAGGGAGAGGGGAGAGAGCAGGAATTACATTGATACCGTTTCAAGTAAAGGGAGAGTAAAAATAAAAAAGTAGATGGATGGAGAAAGGGACAATCTGAGAGAGAGATGGACAGTTGGCAGGAGACAGGGACAATCTGAGAGAGAGATGGACAGTTGGCAGGAGACAGGGACAATCTGAGAGAGCGATGGACAGTTGGAAGGAGACAGGGACAATTTGAGAGAGAGATGGACAGTTGGAAGGAGACAGGCACAATTTGAGAGAGAGATGGACAGTTGGAAGGAGACAGGGACAATCTGAGCGAGAGATGGACAGTTGGTAGGAGACCTTTATTTAACTAGGCAAGTCAGTTAAGAACAAAGTCTTATTTACAATGACTCGGACAAAGCTGGGCCAATTGTGCGCTGCCCTATGGGACTCCCAACCACGGCCGGTTGTGATACAGTCTGGATTTGAACCAGGTTGTCTGTAGTGACGCCTCTAGCACTGAGATGCAGTGTCTTAGACCACTGCGCCAGTTGCCAGGAGAAAGGGACAATCTGAGTGATAGATGGACAGTTAGATGGAGAAAGGGACAATCTGAGCGAGAGATGGACTGTTGGATGGAGAAAGGGACAATCTGAGAGAGAGATGGACAGTTGGCAAGAGAAAGGGACAATCTGAGAGAGAGCTGGACAATTGGATGGAGACAGGGACAATCTGAGAGAGCGATGGACAGCTGGCAGGAGACAGGATAGGAATTGAAGGATCATTGAGACATCTCAGTGTTTACTTAAAATGTATGAATAAAAAGCCCTCTAACATACATGACTGTCTCTACCACTCTACCCCACCTCTCCTTCCCACTCAATTAGATTCAATTAGATTCAATTAGATTCAGTGGGAAGGAGAGGTGGGGTGGAGAGGTACAGACAGGCATGTATGTTAGATTGTGTGAAGAAACCACTACTAAAGGACACCAATAAGAAGCAATGGACATTAGACTGGTGGAAATGTGTCCTTTGGTCTGGAGTCCAAATTTTATATTTTTGGTTCCAACCTCAAACAAATTTAGATGGTTTGGGATGAGTCGGCTGCAGTGAAGGAAAAGCAGCCAACAAGTGCTCAGCATATGTGGGAAAAGCATCCAGGTGAAGCTAGTTGAGAGAATGCCAAGAGTGTGCAAAGCTGTCATCAAGGCAAAGGATGGCTACATTGAAGAATCTCAAATATAAAATGTATTTTGATTTGTTTTACACTTTTTTGGTTACTACATGATTCCATATTTGTTGTGTCATAGTTTTGATGTCTTCACTTTTATTCTACAATGTAAAACAATTTTGCAAATAAAGAAAAACCCTTGAATGAGTAATATTCCAAACTTTTGATCGGGGGTGTATGTTAAATGGCTTGTATTCATAAATTTTACTTCCCCTCTTTCTCTCTCTCCCTTCCCCATTCCTCTCTCTCTCCCTCTTTCTCTCTCACTCTCTCTCTCACTCTCTCTCTCCCTCTCTCTCTCCCTCTCACCAGCCACAGCCACTCCAGCACCTGGCCCCTGCAAGGCTACAGACTTGACTAAATGGGACAAACTCTTCTCCATGCTGGAGAACTCTCAGATGAGGGAGAACATGCTTCTGCAGTACTCCGATGACATCATCAAGGTGGAGTTGGGGTCGCTGCGTGGAGAGATGCTAAGGTTGTTTTTTTTTTTGAAGAAAGTCTGTGCTTCACTTTTATTCTACAACGTAAAAAACTGTTCAAATAAAGAAAAACCATTGAATTAGTATTATTCCAAACTTTTGACCGGCCTCACAACCCGCAGAACACGCGTAACCACGCCAGCCCAGGACCTCCACATTCGGCTTCTTCACCTGCGGGGTCGTCTGCTGTATTTCCTGGTCTTTGTTGTAATCTCTCTCTAATCCCTCTTCTCCTCACCCCAGGTTTGTGGCTCAGTACGGAGGGGCCTGTGGCGTTGCAGTGGAGACCGCCGGGAGGAGGATGACCATGCAGATGGAGGCTCGCCTCAGGGAGAGCATGGAGCATCTCAGACATGATCGGAGCATTGCTGCTGGCAATTCAACTGGGAATAGCCATCAGGAACAGCTGTTACAGCAGCTTCTTACTGCGGCGAGGACACAGGCTATCCGACTCATCAAGCTGGAAAACAGCTGCCTGAGAAATCCAGAGGCTAAGGAGGAAGGGGCGTCGGCAGAGATGCTGGATGCAGTGGTGACGGAGCTGGCGAAGACGAGGGCAGTGCTACAGTTCGCGCTCAAGTCGGCACAGCATCAACACCTACCTGCAGGTGAGAACATCTCTTCCTGTCTATATGTCCTGGCATCCTTTACACCAGTGGTTCTCAACCAGGGGTGCTAGTACCTGGCCTATCCCCAGAGGGTACTTGACTTAACCAGGGGTGCTAGTACCTGGCCTATCCCCAGAGGGTACTTGACTTAACCAGGGGTGCTAGTACCTGGCCTATCCCCAGAGGGTACTTGACTTAACCAGGGGTGCTAGTACCTGGCCTATCCCCAGAGGGTACTTGACTTAACCAGGGGTGCTAGTACCTGGCCTATCCACAGGGGGTACTTGACTTAACCAGGGGTACTAGTACTTAGCCTATCCACAGGCGGTACTTGACTCAACCAGGGATACTAGTACCTGGCCTATCCATGGGAGGTCCTTGACTCAACCAGGGGTACTAGTACCTGGCCTATCCACAGGGGGTACTTAACTTAACCAGCGGTACTAGTACTTAGCCTATCCACAGGCGGTACTTGACTTAACCAGGGATACTAGTACCTGGCCTATCCACAGGGGGTACTTGACTTATCCAGGGGGTACTAGTACTTAGCCTATCCACAGGCGGTACTTGACTTAACCAGGGGTACTAGTACCTGGCCTATCCACAGGGGCTACTTGACTTAACCAGGGGTACTATTACCTGGCCTATCCCCAGAGGGTACTTGACTTAACCAGGGGTGCTAGTACCTGGCCTATCCACAGGGGGTACTTGACTTAACCAGGGGTACTAGTACCTGGCCTATCCATGGGAGGTACTTGACTTAACCAGGGGTGCTAGTACCTGCTAGTACTTGGCCTATCCACAGGGGGTACTTGACTTAACCAGGGGTAATAATACCTGGCCTATCCACAGAGGGTACTTGATTTAACCAGGGGTACTAGTACCTGGCCTATCCACAGAGGGTACTTGACTCAACCAGGGGTGCTAGTACCTGGCCTATCCACAGGGGGTACTTGACTCAACCAGGGGTACTAATACTTGGCCTATCCACAGAGGGTACTGGAGAAGACTCATGAGACCGTAGGCTTACTGGTAAAATGCACATGAGGGGATAGTTAAGGGGTACTCCGGGTCGAGCAGCATGTCCTTGGTTGAGAATCCCTGCTCTACATAATGTAGCAGATTAATGTTAAGACACCATCAGGTAATACAGCACTCCTCTTACAAGAATCACATCAGACATCCCTCCCAGGCAATTTGATCCTTAAAACCGATCGATTCTTGAAATAATTAAAATAGGAAATATATACTTACGGAGTATGAATATAAACAACAATTCTGGTACATTTTTCTTATAACAGTGATTCTTACCAGAGTGCCTTTCCATGTTCCAAGCCCAGTCTCTGCATCTGAAATATACCCACAGGTCCTGTTCAGACCTTTACCTACTTACTCTGTTGAAATTCAATCAAAAACAAAATGAGTCCAGGACTTATACTAAGCCCAGAGAGCAACAAGGCTATTGTTCTATAAAGAAGAGTCTCTCTGAATCAAGTCTGTTCATATAGAGCCGCCAGCTCCAGTTCCCAAATCAGAAAATACAGTCAATGTTGTTTATATTACACCGCCTACAATGCCTTCAGAAAGTATTCAGATCCCTTGACTTTTTCCACATTTTGTTACGTTACAGCCTTATTCTAAAATGGATTAAACTGTTTTTTTCACTCATCAATCTACACGCAATACCCCATAATGACAAAGCAAAAACAGGTTTTTAGACATTTTTGCAAATTTATAAAAAACTAAAAACGGAAATATCAAATTTACTTAAGTATTCAGGCCCTTTACTCAGTACTTTGATGAAGCACCTTTGCCAGCGATTACAGCATTGAGTCTTCTTGGGTATGACGCTACAAGCTTGGCACACCTGTATTTGGGGAGTTTCTCCCATTCTTCTCAGCAGATCCTCTCAAGCTCTGTCAGTTTGGTTGGGGAGCATTGCTGAATAGCTATTTTCCGGTCTCTCCAGAGATGTTCGATCGGGTTCAAGTCAGGCTCTGGCTGGGCCACTCTAGGACATTCAGAGACTTGTCCCGAAGCCACTCCTGCGTTGTCTTGGCTGTGTGCTTAGGGTCGTTGTCCTGTTGGAAGGTGAACATTCACCCCAGTTTGAGGTCCTGAGAGCTCTGGAGCAGGTTTTCATCAAGGATCTCTCTGTACTTTGCTCCGTTAATCTTGCCTCGATCCTGACTAGTCTCCCAGTCCCTGCCGCTAAAAAACATCCCCACAGCATGAGGCTGCCACCACCATGCTTCACCGTAGGGATGGTGCCAGGTTTCCTCCAGATGTGACGCATTCAGGCCAAAGAGTTCAAGCTTTGTTTCATCAGACCAGAGAATCTTGTTTCTCATGGTCTGAGAGTCTTTAGGTGCCTTTTGGCAAACTCCAAGTTGGCTGTCATGTGCCTTTTACTGTGGCTTTTCCATCTGGCCACACTATGGACTGCTGCAGAGATGGTTGTCCTTCTGGAAGGTTCTCCCATCTCCACAGAGGAACTCTAGAGCTCTGTCAGTGACCATCGGTTTCTTGGTCATCTCCCTGACCAAGGCCCTTCTCTCCTGATTGCTAAGTTTGGCCGGGCGGCCAGCTCTAGGAATAGTCTTGGTGGTTCCAAACATCTTCCATATAAGAATGATGGAGGCCACTGTGTTCTTGGGGACCTTCAAGGCTGCATAAATTTGTCTCTGAGCTCTATGGACAATTCCTTCAACCTCACGGCTTGGTTTTTGCTTTGACATACACTGTCAACTGTGGGACCTTATATAGACAGGTGTGTGCCTTTCTAAATCATATCCAATCAATTGAATTTACCACAGGTGGACTCCAATCAAGTTGTAGAAACATCTCAAGGATGATCAATGGAAACAGGATGCACCTGAGCTCAATTTCGAGTCTCATAGCAAAGGGGCTGAATACTTATGTAAATAAGGTATTTCTGTTTTTTTATTTTTAATACATTTGCAAACCTTTCTAAAAACCTGTTTTCACTTTGTCATTATGGGGTATTGTGTGTAGATTGCTGAGGAAATTGTTTTATTTAATCACTTTCCGAAGGTACTGTAAATCTGCCCTGAATACTGAGGCAGGTATAATCATTAGCAGGTCAGCAAAGCAACCACAGCAAAGCACCCTGGGAAGCAGAACCAGATGGGAACGGTTACCCCCAGAGAGAAACCTGAGACAAATGTAACGTTAATATTTAGGGCCTGGTAGGAGGAGTCTCTGTGTCATAACCTAGCTACCAGAATACTGCTGCAGAGAGAGGGGGGAGGGAGCTGTCCACACTAATTCAAAACCCACTTAGTCAAACATAAATCATACATAATCATACACACACACACACACACACACACACACACACACACACACACACACACACACACACACACACACACACACACACACACACACACACACACACACACACACACACACACACACACACATATAAAGACTGATTCAAACCTCCAGCAGTGATTTGCTCTTCTGGTCTGACTCTGGGTTGATGCATTATCTCATGGTGCTATTATCCAATTGATAGACCTCACACAGCAAAGCTGCACACACACACAAACACACACACACACACAGGCTTACTTGTGCACAAGCAAACGCGACAGAGGTGTGTGTGATAAGAAACAGACCTCAGGCATACAGTTTACTCTTTTGTTGCCTAAAGGAAAGAGAGACTGCGCCCGCCGAGTGGGGAAAAGACAGGGAAAAACGTTTTGTCTATGACATCATTGACTGCATTACCACTGACCGCAAACTAAACCGCAAACACCCTCTCTGTACTATGACCACACCATGGTCTACTGCTTAAATACCAAACTGCTCCGTTGGCATAACTGTTAAAGGTTCAACCATAGAGATCTTATACATTCTATATAATTCTATAGTCATTCATATCTGGTAGAAGATCAATATATAATATTATAGTGACATAACAGTGTCTCACAGAGATAATATTATATTATGGAAAAATGTGTAGCAGTGGGGGGAAAGGTTGAGGGGGGGGGTTAAATGTGTAGCAGTGGGGGGAAAGGTTGAGGGGGGGGTTAAATGTGTAGCAGTGGGGGGAAAGGTTGAGGGGGGGGTTAAATGTGTAGCAGTGGGGGGAAAGGTTGAGGGGGGGGTTAAATGTGTAGCAGTGGGGGGAAAGGTTGAGGGGGGGGTTAAATGTGTAGCAGTGGGGGGAAAGGTTGAGGGGGGGTAAATGTGCAGCAGTCGGGGGAAAGGTTGAGGGTGGTTAAATGTGTAGCAGTGGGGGGAAAGGTTGAGGGGGGGGGGGGCAATTGCAAGAAATGTTGTGTGTTGACTGCTGTCAGAAGGCATGTTCCCATCTCTATGGCACTCATAACTTGAATGTTTTCATCCCTATGGAATTCATAACTTGAATGTTTTCATCCCTATGGAATTCATAACTTAAATGTTTTCATCCCTATGGAACTCATAACTTGAATGTTTTCATCCCTATGGAATTCATAACTTAAATGTTTTCATCCCTATGGAATTCATAACTTAAATGTTTTCATCCCTATGGAACTCATAACTTGAATGTTTTCATCCCTATGGAACTCATAACTTGAATGTTTTCATCCCTATGGAACTCATAACTTTAATACGCCTCGAGAGGAATATTTATATCTCATATAACACAACAAGCCGACTAGGTAAATAGATAAAGTATTCTACTATGGGGTTGGCAGATTTTTCTATTCATTAGTTGTTTTGTTTCCAGAGGAAAAGCAAATCTGGAATCTTCTAGCATCTTCAAAGTGCACCCCGGCAGACATTTTTTTTCATGTTCCTTATTTTTGGGGCGTGGCGGCAATGATTTTGACGTAGCAAAATTACTACAGCGGTAATACCGTCCATAATATACATAACTAATATCTAGTGTAGTGTTACTTGACGTGAGAACGTTTAGGATAAAGACATAATGATCTGGTCATCTGTAGTGCTTCTGAGAACAGAGTAGAGGCCTGAAGAAGCCCTGTGAGACAATTCAAACAAATACAAAAAAAACTTTACTTTTCGTCATCCTGTAGGTTTACGAATTTTGTCATCTTGTCGATCAATTCCTGTGGTTTGCTGATTTTGTCATCTTGCAGATCAATTAATAACTGCAAAATAACTACATAATTTCTCTCATCCTCTCCCCCCTCTCTCCTCTCTCCCAGGCTGTGAGACCGCTCTTCTCTTCCCTATGCGTTCTGGTCGTATATTCTCCTCGGTGACACCAGACCTCCCTCTCTCCCTCTCTTCCTTCACCGTGTGCCTGTGGGCCAAGCCCGTCTCCATATCCAACAGAACCGTGCTGTTCTCCTACGGAACCAAACTGAACCCCTATGAGATACAGCTCCTTCTCAGCGGAACCAGGGTTCTCTTTACTGTGGGAGGAGAGGCTCACCTGGTGGAGGGGCGGGGCGTGGTAAAAGGAGGAGGAGTTTGGACCCACCTATGTGGGGCTTGGAGCTCTGAGCAGGGCATAGCGTCACTATGGGCCGATGGACACAGAGTGGCATTCACACCCGGGGTGGCCGAGGGCCACATGTTACCCGATGGAGGCACACTCCTGCTTGGGCAAGAGAAGAACGGAGGTGGGGTCTCTGGAGGGTCAGGTGGCAGTGGGAGTCAGATGCCTGCGTTCGAGGGAGGCTTCGATGCCAAGTTGGCGTTCGCTGGGAAAATGACAGGGGTGAACATGTGGGACCGTGTGCTGACGGAGGAGGAGATATCCCAGCTGGCTTTGCAGGACGGCGATGGGTGTGAACAGAGGGGGAATGTAGTTGGGTGGGGCTTGACGGAGATCGTGCTTCATGGGGGCGCTCAGTTCATCAACTAACTCTGATGATGTTTTCATCCTCATCACCATCATCATCATTTAAATCAACTCTATCACCATCATCATCTTCATCATCATAATAATCACCATCGAAACTAACTATCATTATCATCATTTAAATTAACTATTGTCATCTTCATCCTTCATCATCATCGCCATTATAAACTAACTCTGCTGCCCTAAGACCTGCAGTGCAGAACAGCCCAACCAGCTGAGGCTGCAACAACAATGTGAACAACAACTCCCGTTAACGGTTAAAGAGACTGGAGAGTGGAGAAGAATGTGCCCTGTTTGAGGAGTGTTTCCCATTTAGAGATGCAGGAGAGTGGTAACACACACTCACTTGGTGAAAAGCATAAGTATACATAGCCTAAGTTGGAGAAGTAGAGCAAACAGCATTTACCAAGGAGACAGCATCTTTGGTAAATGCTGAAAAAAGGAAAGAAGAACAGAGAGAGAGACAAAGAGCTCATTGGTGGAGAGAAGAACAGAGGAGAGAGAGACAAAGAGCTCATTGGTGGAAAGAAGAACAGAGGAGAGAGAGACAAAGAGCTCATAGGTGGAAAGAAGAACAGAGGAGAGTGACAAAGAGCTCATTGGTGGAAAGAAGAACAGAGGAGAAAGAGACAAAGAGCTCATTGGTGGAAAGAAGAACAGAAGAGAGAGAGACAAAGAGCTCATTGGTGGAAAGAAGAACAGAGGAGAGAGAGACAAAGAGCTTATTGGTGGAAGGAGGGATGCTTTGGCTCAACTGTCACAAAACCAGACTGCAA
The DNA here is from genome assembly GCA_023634145.1 of Thymallus thymallus. Taxonomy (NCBI): domain Eukaryota; kingdom Metazoa; phylum Chordata; class Actinopteri; order Salmoniformes; family Salmonidae; genus Thymallus; species Thymallus thymallus. The sequence continues at coordinate 31,946,632 of CM042378.1, read as the reverse complement.
GGGTCATCACAAGATGGCCATGCTAGAGAGGACACCTGGCTGCATCATCAGAAGTATTGTGCGAGTAGGTTAGCTATTTGTTATTAATTAAGTGTTAGGGTTAAGGGGTAAGGTAAATGGTAAGGGTTGAGGTTTGGGCTAGTTGCTTTATGTTGGTTCTCTCTAGCATGGCTATGTAGTGACAACCATATGCAAGCTGCCATAGGAGGTTCATTCTATTACTTTATAATCTAATGTTTCCAGAAAATTTTTATATTTTTTAAATCGTTGTTTCCAACTTTGTATTAATCAAAGTATTTACATTCAGATGTGACAAACATAATATTTCAGTTGTTTTGTGTTTTGCTTTGTTTTCCATAATATCCAGAGGGTTTTATTCTCATTGAAATGGGTGCCAATGAATGACACAATAAGACAACTTCTTCTGTTTGTTTCGCGTCTCTTTTGAGACAGAAACAGTTGATTTGTAAAGCGGAACTGTGGACAATGTTTACAGAATCTGTTAGGACTATCACTGCTCTTTGTTAACACAGTGGGCAATGGGTATCATATTGCACATTGTGTTGTGTTTTTTGTCAAGAAGTAAAAATGAATGTATTTTGTATATAAATATTTTTGGCATAAAGTATGATTAAAATTGGAGACGAAGGTATTAATAAAACTACATGTTAACATGATGCCTCTGATGCATTTCTTCATGACCAAAAGGAAAGACACATTTGGTTTGTTTCCCTCTTCAGCACATGCAAAGGTGCTCCAGTGTTAAAAGGGAATTTCAGTCATCCCAACGTCAGTTGCACATTTGCATGTGTTGAGTGATTATTACATATTAACTTAATTCTACAGTATTAGACATTATTAAGATCAGTCCCAATGCATATCTACCGAGGGTTACTAGAGTGTTAGTGAATACACTGAACATGCTCATCAGTTGATGCATACACAATATGCATGTATACAAAGGTATGTGGACACCCCTTCAAATTAGTGGATTCGGCTATTTCAGCCACACCTGTTGCTGACAGGTGTATAGAATCAAGCACACAGCCATGCAGTCTCCATAGACAAACATTGGCCTTACTGAAGAGCTCAGTGGCTTTCAACTTGGCACGTCATAGGATGCCACCTTTCCAACAAGTCAGTTAATTAATTTTTCTGCCTTGATAGAGCTGCCGGTCAACTGTAAGTGTTATTATTATTGTGAAAATGTAAATGTAAAAGTCTAGGAGCAACAACGGCTCAGCCGCAGAGTGGTAGGACACACAAGATCCCAGAACGGGACCACCGAGTGCTGAAATTATCTGTCCTCGGTTGCAACACTCACTACCGAGTTCCAAACTGCCTCTGGAAGCAACATCAGCACAATAACTGTTGATCGGGAGGTTCATGTTATGGAATATCTACATAGGCATACAGAGGCCCATTATCAGCAACCATCACTCCTGTGTTCCAATGGCACGTTGTGTTAGCTAATCCAAGTTTATCATTTTAAAAGGCTACAATGCTGTGTACTACTCAATTCACAGAACAGTGCAAACTGGCTCTTGGCAGTGTTTATAAAAAAACATGGTGGGACCAACACCACTTCCTGTGCGTTCTCTCTCTCCTCTCTCCTCTCTCCTCTCTCCTCTCTCCTCTCTCCTCTCTCCTCTCTCTCTCTCTCTCTCTCTCTCTCTCTCTCTCTCTCTCTCTCTCTCTCTCCTCTTTTTACACCTCCTCTCTTCTCTCCTTACAGTCGATAAAACTACTAAACTTGGCATAGGGTATTTTAAAATGCCTTAAACACAGATAATATACAGTACATCATCTCAGCAGCAGGCTGTGAGACATCTAGTGCTGATGATTTACTGTATATTGTCTGTGTTTAAAAAACTGTGAGCTTGTGTGTTTGTCTGTGTGTGTGTGTGTTAGACTGGCATGTCACCCACTCTCAGCTTTGGACCGTGGCAGTGTTTATACTTGAGCCCAGAGAACAGACCCCCCAAAGCAGGAAGTGCCTCAGCTGCCACAACACCACTGAGACTCTCCAGGGCAGGAGTGCAACTGCCTGTGCTGCGCCTGAGTGGTCTAGCACAATATGGCCGCCATTACTGTGTAAAATCTGGTCAAGAGCAGGACGAAATGGAGGCGGATCATATGTTTATACTGTGCAGGAGTCATTTCCATTTACCTTCACATGGCAGTAACTGATTATGTGATGAGTGTTCACAAAATGGCTGCAGTGCGATCATCACCCAGGTGGCCGTCACACACCAAAGCTGGATGAGGTGAGTTACACAAACACAATGTGATAATGTGTGTAAAGTGTTAGCCGACCGTGTAGGTCATGAAGTGTGTGAGCTATTCACACACACTTTCACCTAATCCAGGATAATTTACAGGATAAACAAACGGTTAACCCTGAGTGCTTCATTTCATATGATGGGTCGTGGAGGTTGGAGAGAGGGGGGCCAGGATGGGGGCAGACATACGTACACATGTATGGATCCTTCTAGTCCCTCTAAAACAGGAAAGGCCCTGTTCAAAGGCTCTCCTCCACTGTAGTAGACTCCTCACACCCTGCCTCATTAGACCTGTATGACAACACACACACACACACACACACACACACACACATACATACATACATACATACATACATACATACATACATACATACATACATGCAACACACACACACACACACACACACACACACACAGACGCACAACACACAGACACACAATCACACACACACTACTATATCCTCTATGGTAACCTCTACCACCAGTTCTATTAATCACCCAGGCTCCACTAGAGGGTTTCAGGCCTATGGGGCCAAACAGATCCCTAACGAGTAACACTTATGACGGCCCCCAAGGGAAACCACTAACGACGTCTAACCATATTTAGGAGGGTAACGAGGCGCTCTACCTGGGGTCCTGGAGGAGGCAACATAATGACGTGCCCTAAGGGAGAGTGGAAAAGAGCCCTCTAACTAGGCACCTTACCTAATGCACTTCTAAAAGAGGCCACTGATGTCAAAGCTGACGTCCTTAGTACCTATTAGTGATTTATTGCTATATATGTTTAACTATGTAATAACCAGCTTCAGTAAAACAAAACATAGCTTTAGGTGAGCTTATCTTCAAAGTCAGAGTTTATCCACAAAGTTATCATGAAAACCATCTGTTCCCATGAAAATGTAGGCTTACCCGCTACCATAATAATACTACTAGTACTACATCTACCACCACCACCACCACTACCACTACTACTACTACTACTACTACTACTACTACTACTACTACTACTACTACTACTACTACTACTACTACTACTACTACTACTATAACTATAGCTATAACAACAACTACAACTACTCTTGGGCTCCCAAGTGGCGCTGTGGTCTAAGACACTGCATCTCAGTGCTAGAGGTGTCACTAGACAACCTGGTTCAAATCCAGACTGTATCACAACTGGCCATGATTGGGAGTTCCATAGGGCAGTGCACAATTGGCCCAGTGTTGTCCAAATTTGGCTGGTGTAGGCTGTCATTGTAAATAAGAATGTGTTCTTAACTGACTTGCCTAGTTAAATAAAGGTTTAATAAAACAATTGTAAAAATCTACTACTACCGCTACTAGTAGTAGATATTTTTGTCATGTGAATTGGACTAGAGCAACAAATTTGATAAAAAGACTCGACTTTATAGAAAATACAGAGACTTGACTTGGAGCCTCAAGACTCGGGACTCAACTTTGACTTGAAATTATCTGGCCAGGTTTTGTAACGTTTTGTCACAAATTTGGTGGCACATAGCCTCCATGGATTACTCTCTGTGCAGCCAAGGACAGTAGCCGCAGCATCGCACATTGTTTTTGAACCTTTATTTAACTAGGCAAGTCAGTTAAGAACAAATTCTTATTTACAATGACGGCTTACCTACAGGTACAGCCATAGTAGTACAGCACCCCACTTAGGGTTAAGTGCCTTGCTCATGGACACATCGACAGGTTTTCACCTTGGGGATTCGATCCAGCAACCTTTCAGTTACTGGCCAAACGCTCTGAACACTAGGCTACCTGCCGCCCTAATTTGTTGCCTTAGTTAGCATTTACTGGTAGATATCATATGAAACATCTTTCCTACCCTACCAGCTACCAATGCTCAATGCCAAAACCAGTTGAGAGCTGCTCCATGCCAAAACCAGTTGAGAGCTGCTCCATGCCAAAACCAGTTGAGAGCTGCTCCATGCCAAAACCAGTTGAGAGCTTCACACTCTTGCTGCCTGCAGAATATATTCCGCTGAAATGTGTGCGGCTCGCATGTGAATATATTTCACGTGCTTTGCGATTGTGTCGGCTACTTTGTGCATGACAGCCTCCTTGTTCAGCGGCAGCTGTTTGCGGCAGACGTCCCCAAAACAAAGACAGTTCTGCCGAGTTGTTGTTCTGCGGGAGTTAGTCGAGGAAGGTAAGTGAGTGAGGCCCCACTCTCTCGCTTGGCCATATATTTAGTTAATTTCATACCGATCTGTTTTGCATTATTGTAGCCTTTTCTGTAGCCTGTCAGCTATGTGTCTGTCTATCCCTGTTCTGTCCTCTCTGTGCAGGCCACACAAACGCTTCACACCGCGTGGCTGCAACCACTCTAATCTGGTGGTCCCTGCGCACACGACCCACGTGGAGTTCCAGGTCTCCGGCAGCCTTTGGAACTGCCGTTCTGCGGCCAACAAGGCAGAGTTCATCTCAGCCTATGCTGCCGTCTAGTCCCTTGACTTCTTGGTGTTGACAGAAACATGGATTACCACAGAAAACACTGCTACTCCTACGGCTCTTTCCTTTCCTCGTCTGATCATGTGTTCTCACATACCCTGAGAGCATCTGGTCAGCGTGGCGGTGGCACAGGAATTCTAATCTCTCCCAAGTGGACATTCTCTCTTTTCCCCCTGACCCATCTGTCTATCTCATCATTTGAATTCCATGCTGTCACAGTCACTAGCCCATTCAAACTTAACATCCTTGTCATTTATCACCCTCCAGGTTCCCTTGGAGAGTTCATCAATGAGCTTGACACCTTAATAAATTCATTTCCTGATGATGGCTCACCCCTCACAGTTCTGGGTGACTTTAACCTCCCGACGTCTGCCTTTGACTCATTTCTCTCTGCCTCCTTCTTTCCTCTTTTGACCTCACCCTCTCACTTGTCCCCACCCCCTACTCACAAGTCAGGCAATATGCTTGACCTCATCTTTACTAGATGCTGTTCTTCTACTAATCTCACTGCAACTCACCTCCAAGTCTCCGACCACTACTTTGTATTCTTTTCTCTCTCTCTCCTCCAACACTACTCACTCTATCCCTACTAAGATGGTAATGCAGCATCGCAACCGTCGCTCTCTCTCTCCTGCTACTCTTTCCTCCTATCATCTCTTCCCTCTGCTAAATCCTTCTCCCTCCTGTCTCCTGATTCTGCCTCCTCGACTCTTCTCTCCTCCCTTTCTGCATCTTTTGACTCTATGTCCCCTATCCTCCCGGCCGGCTCGGTCCTCCCCTCCTGCTCCGTGGCTAGACGACTCATTGCGAACTCATAGAACAGGGCTCCGGGCAGCCGAGCGGAAATGGAGGAAAACTAAACTCCCTGTAGACCTGTCATCTTTTCACTCTCTCCTCTCTACTTTTTCTTCCTCCGTTTCTGCTACTAAAGACACTTTCTACCACTCTAAATTTCAAGCTCTTTGCCACCTTCTCCTCCCAGCAGAATCCTCCTCCTCCTCCCCCTCCCTCCTCCCTCTCTGTGGATGACTTCATCAACCATTTTGAAAAGAAGGTTGATGACATCCGATCCTCATTTACTAAGCCTATTGACACTACTGGTCCTGTTCACACTGCCCTACCCTATGCTTTGACTTCTTTCTCCCTTATCTCTCCAGATGAAATCTTGCGACTTGTGACGGCCGGCTGCCCAACAACCTGCCCGCTTGACCCTATCCCCTGCTCTCTTCTCCAGACCCTTTCCGGAGACCTTCTCCCTTACCTCACCTTGCTCATCAACTGGCTATGTCCCTTCCATCTTCAAGAGTGCGAGAGCTGCACCCCTCCTCAAAAAACATACACTCGATCCCTCCGATGTCAACAACTACAGACCAGTATCCCTTTCTTTTCTCAAAAAAAAACTTGAGCGTTCCGTCTCTAACCAGGTTTCCTGCTATCTCTCTCAGAATGACCTTCTTGATCCTAACCAGTCAGGTTTCAAGACTAGTCATTCAACTGAGACTGCTCTTCTCTGTGCCACAGAGGCTGTCCGTACTGCTAACTCCCTCTCCTCTGCTCTTATCCTTCTAGACCTATCTGCTGCCTTTGATACTGTGAACCATCAGATCCTCCTCTCCACCCTCTCAGAGTTGGGCATCTCCGGCGCTGCACACTCTTGGATTACGTCCTACCTTGACAGGTCGCTCTTATCAGGTGGCGTGCCGAGAATCTGTCTTCGCACCACGTGCTCTCACCACTGGTGTCCCCCAGGGCTCAGTTCTAGGCCCTCTCCTATTCTCAATATACACCAAGTCACTTGGCTCTGTCATGTCCTCACATGGTCTCTCCTATCATTGCTACTCAGACGACACTCAATTAATTTTCTCCTTTCCCCCTTCTGATAACCGGGTGGCGAATCGCATCTCTGCATGCCTGACAAAAATATCAGTTTGGATGTCGGCTCACCACCTCAAGCTGAACCTCGGCAAGACGGAGCTGCTCTTCCTCCCGGGGAAGGACTGCCCGCTCCATGATCTCGCCATCACGGTTGACAACTCCATTTTGTCCTTCTCCCAGAGTGCAAAGTACCTTGGTGTGACCCTTGACAACACCCTGTCATTCTCTGTTAACATCAAAGCGGTGACCTGATCCTGCAGGTTCAAGCTCTACAACATTCGCAGAGTACGACCCTACCTTACACAGAAAGCGGCATCGCTGTGATGGAGATGTGGTCGTCCCACTGGCTATCCAAAGTTGAATGCACCAATTTGTAAGTCGCTCTGGATAAGAGCGTCTGCTAAATGACTAAAATGAAATGAAAAAGGGTTCCGAAAGGTTTTTTCGGCTGTGAGCATAGGAAAGCCCTTTTTGGTTCCATTGGAGAATCATTTTTCGTTCCATGTATTACTATTTTTGGTTGCAGATGAAACCCTTTTGGGTTTCATGTAGAATCCTCTGTGGAAACGGTTCTACATGGAACCCCAAAAGGTTCTAACCAGAACCAAAAAGGGTTCTTCAAAGGGTTATCCTATGGGGTCAGCTGAAGAACCCTTTAAGGTTCTAGAGAGCACCTTTTTTTCTAAGAGTGTACCCCTTTTATCAGTGGAGTGAAGTCCACTGGCTGACCTCAATCCAAAAGTCTAATATAAACATTCATATCAACCTGCACAAACACAGTCTAAATGTGACTGGATGTATCCAGGCCTTATGGAAACCTCCACTGGCCCTCTACCACACACACACACACACACACACACACACACACACACACTCCTCCCTCACTCTCTCTCCTGAGTCTTATATAGGTAGTAATGGCTACAGCGCTGCTGGGAGATTCTTATCTATCCAGGGCAGTGGGGCCCGGCCAACAGAGCCTGAGCCTGTCCAGCTCTAACACGAGACAGCTTTATTCAGCTGTAGCCAGGGGTGGGCCTGTAAACCTAAGCCACAGATCTGAGGGCCACTTAAGAGTAATCCCTCAACTAGGACCCACAGTCAGGCTGGAGGCCATGCTGCTCTGTCTGGCCTGAGGAATGAAAAGCCTTAACAAGGCAAGTGAGACATGACACACAATGATCATCTATTTCAACTGCCTGCTCTGATATTATTTTATTACACACTTCCGAATACATAAATAAAACACATATCATGAAACCTGAATTTAGTACTGGGCTGGGAATGAACAAACAGACGCCAGTCTGTCTCTTTAAACTGATCTCAGCCAAGACCCTCTGATCAGGTACACTCAATACCCTGTCAGATGATTTAGTATAGAGGAGGCTTCCCTTTGACAAAACAGAAACAATCACATCCCTCTATGAGTGGTTGTGGAACATGTCTATCTGTAAGTGTGTAATACCAAATGTGTCTGTGTGTGTGTGTGTGTGTGTGTGTGTATGTGGATGTATGTGTATATGTGAGTGTGCGTGTGTGTGTGTGTCCTACCTCCCAGCACGCTGCAGGTGATAGCCTCTGTGTGTTCTGCCAGTAGTTCAGCCTTAGCCATGGCAGCCAGAGAGAGATAACTGGACATGTTTCTACTGAGCTCTCTGTTGCCTCTCTGTAGAAACCTCACTGCCACCGGCACTGCTAGAGCCATCACTGGGGGACGACTGTAGTTCTGTAGGAGGGAGAGATTGGGAAAAAGAGAGAGACAGAGATTGTGTGTGTGTGAGAGAGAGAGAGAGAGAGAGAGAGAGAGAGAGAGAGAGAGAGAGAGAGAGAGAATTCAGGTCCGACAAATTGAGGCTGTTCTGAGGGCAACTCAATATAAGGACGGTGTTCTTAATGTTTGGTATAGTCAGTGTATATTCACGCATATACCCAATTTATATCATGTGGACCGGGCCCCTTTTATAACTTCCCTAGTTTATACCATGCCACAGTGTTGGCATGTACTGTAGGTAACATGCTCCAATCAACTGGGCCATTAGAACCACTGTTGGGCCCAACCCAGACCAGATCAGAATGTGCTGATCAGAATAATGGACTAGTAGACCATAGAGGTTCTCACCAGTTACATCACAGATCTCAAACATGTATGATGTGTGTGTGTGTGTGTCTGTGTCTGTGTCTGTGTGTGTGTGTGTGTGTGTCATCCTCTTTAGGGCCTATATGGACCCTTAGTGACGACACACATGGACAATTTTAAGGGAATATAATAGAACAGAACAGATGAGGGGAATGGAGGACAACAGATTGCTTCTTTACATAAAGACTCATTTCTGAGCTCAAGGAGAGAGTGTGTTTCTATGCATGTAGACTGTGGTGTCCCAGGGCCTAATTTAACATCCACTAGCGCCCCCGAGGGGATGGTTTGGGAACATTTAGAAGGGCTAGACATGGGCAAAATTACTGTCCAACTGTTCTCCTAAAGAGATCCAGACTTTTAAAAATAATTTGTGTTAATGCTGGGCAGAAACACAAGCCCAAAGGTCTGAAGTCGACCAGAACCCGGTTTGGTGACCACTGAGTTAGCGCTTCTATCTTCTATCACCATAAGACAAACACCGAAACATACCCAAACAACTATACTATACTTTAACAGAAAACAACTAGTTTACTCTGAAACACAAGATGCCGTATCATTAAAGCTGATGAGCTACAGTACAGTATTGTTGAAAGGGTTTAACGCTAAACTCAAGGTTCCCATCTCCCTCACTAACTTTAAGCATCAGCTGTCAGAGCTGCTTATCCATCACTGCACCTGTACACAGCCCATCTGTAAATAGCCCACCCTACTACCTCATCCCCATATTTATTATTTTTGCTCATTTTACACTCCAGTATCTCTATTTGCACATCATCATCTGCACATCTATCACTCCAGTGTTAATGCTAATTTGTAATTTATTTCACCACTATGGCCTATTTATTGTCCTACCTTTCTAACCTTACTACATTTTGCACTACATTTGCACACTCTGTATATAGATTCTCTATTGTTATATTTGTTTATCCCATGTGTAACTCTGTGTTGTTGTTGTTTTTGTCGCACTGCTTTGCTTTGTCTTGGCCAGGTCGCAGTTGTAGATGAGAACTTGTTCTCAACTGACCAATCTGGTTAAATAAAGGTGAAATAAATAAAATAAAATAAATATTTATGGATAAAAAAGTGTCATACTCCTGTACTTCCAACAGGTGGCGGTGCAGGCAAGGCTTTCTGTCTGCACGTCCAAACAACAGCACAGTCCTCTCTTGATATGACAAATCCACACAAACACGCACACAAACACACACACGCACACGCACACACACACACACACACACACACAAACACATAATCACACACGCAAACACACACACAGCCCTATTAAGAGTATGTCACTGTAATATCAGGCTGCTCTCAGATCAAAGGAGCTCTTCCAGAGACTCAGAGGAGTTCAGCCATCAGACTCAAACTCTAGACATTTCGTCAGGCAGCTGTATCGTAGCCAGCCAGGAGTAGGCAAGCCCACGGGCAAGCCACTAACGTTAACATTACCAGCAGAGAGGAGCTCTTATTTCTAACTAGCTAGCTACATTAATCACATTTCTCTCCACTTATTTGGCACAGGGCTCATGTCTTTTGATCCAGTGTAACAGAGTTTGCCTAAATTGATTTATACATAATAGAGTGCTTGCTTAGTACACCAAGCAGATAGCCAAACAAGACTGGACCCTCTTAGTTGTTCCTTGTGGCAATCTAAAGCAGCTTGTGAATTAGCTCAAATGCCAGTGCTGGTGCGTAAACTAAAAAGTACGCCAAGCGTATAGCTAAACAAGGCTAGACCCTCTTGGTTGTTCCTTGTGGCAATTTAAAACCAGCTTTGGAATTAGCTCTAATGCCAGTGCTGGTGCGTAAACTAAAAAGTATGCCAAGTGGATAGCTAAACAAGGCTGGACCCTCTTGGTTGTTTCTTGTGGCAATTTCAAACAGCTTGGGAATTAGCTAAAAATGCTAGAGTGCTTGCTTAGCATGTGAGAGGTAGCGGGACTGATGCCTGAATCCTCAAAAACACATTGCTTTTGTGCATCCAAGACATCTGCAGTTCACACTTCTTGCATCTTAGTCTTACGACAACCTACTCTAATGTAACAATGATAACTTACTTTCATGTAACACTGATGTCAAAATGTCAGCTGAAAAAAAAGGATATTCCTTCATTTTTTAGGAAAAGTGCAGCACAAAAGATTTAGGGGCATTGAGGCCATCAAACAAAGCTGAAGACATGATCTTTTCAGTCAAAGCTGAACATGAAGCAAGAACAAACTAATATGCCAAAACCCAGGATTGAACCAGGGACATTTAGATCTTCAGTCTAACGCTCTCCCAACTGAGCTATTTCGGCAAGCTACTGGGGACATTTCTGTTGGACCCATGGCGATGCCCTCAAGTTGCAACAATGTCAACTCTCACAAAGGACATCATGGCCAGTATGGGGTTTGAACCCACAACCTCGGCTTTATTAGCACCACGCTCTACCCAACTGAGCTAACCAGCCACATAGCACATTGCACAATTGTTACAAGCCAGCGAGCCCTCTTGGTTGTTCCTCGTGGCAATCTAAAGCAGCCAGTGCTGGTGCGTAAACTAAAATGTACACCAAGCAAATAGCCAAACAAGACTGGACCCTCTTGGATGTTCCTCGTGGCAATCTAAAGCAGCTTGTGAATTAGCTCAAATGCCAGTGCTGGTGCGTAAACTAAAAAATACGCCAATCAAATCGTATTTGTCATATGCGGCGAATACAACAGGTCTAGACCTTACAGTGAAATGCTTACTTATGAGCCCTTAACCAACAATGCAGTTTTACGAAAAATAAATAAGTTAAAAATAACAAATAATTAAAGAACAGCAGTAAAATAACAATAGCGAGGATATATACAGGGGTACCGGAACAGAGTCAATGTGAGGAGGATATATACAGGGGTACCGGAACAGAGTCAATGTGAGGAGGATATATACAGGGGTACCGGAACAGAGTCAATGTGAGGAGGATATATACAGGGGTACCGGAACAGAGTCAATGTGAGGAGGATATATACAGGGGTACCAGAACAGAGTCAATGTGAGGAGGATATATACAGGGGTACCGGAACAGAGTCAATGTGAGGAGGATATATACAGGGGTACCGGAACAGAGTCAATGTGCGGGGGAACAGGTTAGTCGAGGTAATTGAGGTAATATGTACATGTAGGTAGGTAGTTAAAGTGACTATGCATAGATGATAAACAGAAAGTATCAGCAGTGTAAAAGAGTAGATGTACACTGGGGGCCATATGTTTGGAATATTACTCATTCTTTATTTCCCCAATTTTTTACATTGTCGAATAAAAGTGAAGACATCAAAACTATGACATAACACATTTGGAATCACGTAGTAAACAAAAACGTGTTATTTGCCTTGATGACAGCTTGGCACACTCATGGCATTCTCTCAACCAGCTTCATGAGGACCGCCACAGGAATGGAAGACCCAGAAATACCTCTGCTGCAGAGGATAAGTTCATTAGAGTTACCCGCCTCAGATTGCAGCCCAAATAAATGATTCACAGAGTTCAAGTAACAGACACATTTCAACATCAACTGTTCAGAGGAGAATCTGATTCTGTGTGAATCAGGCCTTCATGGTCGAATTGCTGCAAAGAAACCACTATTAAAGGACACCAATAAGAAGAAGAGACTTGCTTGGGCCAAGAAACACGAGCAATGGACATTAGACTGGTGGACATTTGTCCTTTGGTCTGGAGTCCAAATTTGAGATTTTTGGTTCCAACCTCAACCGAATTTAGAATGGTTTGGGATGAGTCGGACTGCAGTGAAGGAAAATCAGCCAACAAGGGCTCAGCATATGATGGAAAAGCATTCCAGGTGAAGCTGGTTGAGAGTGACAAGAGTGTGCAAAGCTGTCATCAAGGCAAAGGGTGGCATGTCAAATATAAAATATATTTAGATTTGTTTAACACTTTTTTGGTTACTACATGATTCCATATGTGTTATGTCATAGTTTTGATGTCTTCACTTTTATTCTACAATGTAAAAAATAAAGAAAGACCCTTGAATTAGTAATATTCCAAACTTTTGGCCCCCAGTATATATACAGTACACAGTATATACTTATATATATTTAGATATATATACTTTAAATATATATTTGTAGATCAACTGCATCATGTACAGTAGGCCTATGACTTAAATGTTGTAATTTGATTGACAGACTTGATATGAGGTACAGTATGAACTTCTATTTTTTCTCCTTTTAAATAGCTGTTAATCCACACAGTTTAAATGATACTGCTCCACATGTGAACATGTCATTTATGTTTTTTAGACCTGTTTATAAGTTTAATTTATTTATTTTATTTAACCTTTATTTAACCAGGAAGGGTTCATTGAGATATAAAAGAGCGTCCTGGCCAAGATAATTAATTAATCAAAGATGTAGATTCTACTGTATCCTACTGTTACATTTTGTAATAGGGGGTGGAACAGAAACCTTTTTCGTGGTAACAGTAACAGTGAGTACCTTTCATTTAAATAAATATTTTTTTTATATAATTATTCAATAAGGGATCAAATGCTTACTTTTGAGATAGGATGTGTCAACAAATATGAAAGAGCGAGAGACGGGCTGTATCAGGGTGGGTCGACGCATTTGACACAGCATATCCCAGATGTGTCCGAATGTGTTTATTGAGTCTGACACAAGGTGGTCCGTTTCTTGGTTTGTCCAAATGTGTGTCGAAGTGTTGATACGGTAAGTATCGGACTTGGATACATTTGGATACTCGTGAACATATGCTGTATTGGAATGTGTGTCAAGACCTGTCCTATCTTGATACAGGGGTATTTTGTGTGTGTGTGTGTGTGTTTGTAGTGTAGTGTACCTGCAGTATACAGCTGGTGATGTCGGAGGCTATCTTGGCATGGGGTGTGTCCTCGTCTTTGCCCTGGGGAGTAAGGTTGTGTTCCAGACAGGACTCCCACAGACCTACTAAAGCCCCCCCATGGCGCTCGATGGACCGTGTCTCCCTGATCGCCGTGGTGATGCGCGTGATGCAGATCTCCACCACCGCCTGGTCATTGTCATTGGTCAGATAGTCCTGCAGCCAGCCAATCAGAGGGGAGACGAGTCCGGATCAGCCAATCAGGATCAAGGAACAATGAGGAAAGAGCATGTTTGTTTTTAATATAGTTTCAAATGTAGTCAACCTGAAAGCTATCTAACACAGATCGATGTTGAGGTGGAAATGTTCTAACTCTCGCCCCATCTAGATAGTGTCTGAATAAGCAGTTGGGTTAGATTATGCTGCAGACTCTTTCCTTCTTTAGTTAAATGATGACTGGGAGACTGACTGTGTTGGATGGGAAATGAGGACATGTGGGCCCTGGAGGGATGGGAATCATATCATATCTGTTATTCCAGGGAACAGTCCCAAGAGATGCACCTGCCATAAGCTGCTATCCCATGGGAGTGTGCAGTCAGCATGAAAATGACAGGTGTGTTTGGTGAGGTGATGCAATGTGTGTGTGTTTGTCTGCGCATGGCTGTGCATGTGTGCATGTTTGTGTGCATGCATAGGCAACTCACAGGAGAGCAATAGATAGCTTTGATCTCCTCTAGTGATTCAAAGAGACAGTCATCTATTTGTGTGTGCATGGATGCATGTGTATGGGTGTGTGAGTGTGAGTGTGAGTGTGAGTGTGTGTGTGTGTGTGTACTCACAGGAGAGCAGGAGATAGCCTTGATTTCATCCAGGGCCTGTGAGAGACAGTCCTCTATCTCAGAGTCCTCCAGGGAGAAGAGGTCTCCAGCCCGGGACAGGTCCCTCTGGCCCAGTACCAGGCCAAACAGCTGGTGCATGGTGTCTCTGCTTCACTCTGGCCTGCTTCGGCCCAACTCAGCCTGGTCTGGTCCACGTCAGGCCTGCTTAGGCCCGGTTTGAATCACACTCACTCTGGGCCGGCCTGAAGTTGCTATGGAGATAGGGCATGACACCTGAAAGTGGTGGGGTGGTGACCTCATACACATCAGACCCCTGAGAGAGAGAGGGGGGGGGGGGGGGGGGGTAGAGGGGAGGAGAGAGAAAGGGAGAGAGAGACAGAGAGAGACAGAGAGAGACAGAGAGAGAGAGACAGAGAGAGAGACAGAGAGAGAGACAGAGAGAGAGACAGAGAGAGACAGAGAGAGACAGAGAGAGAGAGACAGAGAGAGAGACAGAGAGAGAGACAGAGAGAGAGAGAGAGAGAGGGGGGGGGGGGAGGGTTCTTAGTAATGAGTTATTAGTGTTTCTGTGTTTACTCTGTGTGTGTACTGTTTTAACATGTAGACTGTAAGCGAGAGAACATGTAGGCGTAATCCTCTTCTCACATCTCTCCTCTGTTCTACAGGTGTAGTTAATGAAGTTAATCTGTGATCAATGTAACCTCTTCTCACATCTCTCCTCTCCTCTGTAGTTCTACAGGTGTAGTTAATGAAGTGAATCTGTGATGAGTGCCACTTCCAACCACACTAATATGTGACACATTATGCACCACTACACTGACACACACAGCTGTACACTGCCTGCCAAGGACAACACCACCACATATCAGCACAGCAGAGGAAATGAATGAATGTGTGGGAGGCCCCCAGGACCTGTGAGATTCCTAATGTAAAAGGTTAACCATTTAGCCCCTTCACCTGGGCGCAGAGAGGTACAAGGGGGGTAACCATATTCAGCTGTACCATACACACAGGGGTCAGGGACGATTGATTATTCATTATTCTGACTGTGTGTTAACAGACATGGACGCAAGAACACACACAAATAGTAATATATACTGAACAAAAATATAAATGCAACATGTAAAGTGCTGGTCCCATGTTTCATGAGCTGAAATAAAAAATCCCAGAAATGTTCCATACGCACAAAAATATTGTTTCTCTCAAATGTTGTGCACAAATTTGTTTACATCTCTGTTAGTGAGCATTTCTCCTTCACCAAGATAATGCATCCACCTGACAGGTGTGGCATATCAAGAAGCTGATTAAACAGCATGATCATTACACAGGTGCACCTTGTGCTGGGGACAGTAAAAGGCCATTCTAAAATTTGCCATTTTGTCACACAACATAATGCCACAGACAATCTCAAATTGAGGGGAATGTCCACCAGAGCTGTTTCCAGATTATTTTATGTTACTTTGTCTACCATAAACCACCTCCAACGTCATTTTAGAGAATTTGGCAGTACGTCCAACCGGCCTCACAACCGCAGACCACGTGGTTATGAGGCCGGCTGGGGGGGGGGGGGGGGGTATTGAAGAGTATTTATGTCTGTATTAAAGGCCTTTTGTGGGGATAAACTGGCTCTACAGAGGGTGGACCTGGTTCCCTAGTAGTTGGGCCTATGCCCTTCCAGGCCTACCCATGGCTGCACCCCTGCCCAGTTATGTGAAATCCATAGATTAGGGTCTAATGAATTTATTTAAATTGACTGATTTACTTATATGAACTGTAACTTTGAAATTGTTGCATGGTACGTTTCGATTTTTGTTCAGGATAAATTACTTTTTCGGCACAATTTCTGAAATCCTCTGTTGAGTGTTTTACTACAGTGAAGAGCAAAGGGGGAGGAGGATACAGTGCCCCATCAAACCCAATTCCTGCCCACAGAGTCCATGACAACACATCGCCGGGATACGGAGGAGGGAATGCTCATTGGCTTATGCCAGTTCTGAATCCAAAAAACAACACAGAGGGATGCGTTGGCTTTATCTCTGGCAGTAAGGATGGGGCTGGATACAACTGGCTAGGGCACAATCACTATAGGCTTCCAATAAGATATTTCACTGTGACACTGACACCATTAGAGTACCATTAATCAAAGTCGAGAGTAGGTGTGTGGGAAGGGGAGAGAGAGAGAGAGAGAGAGAGAACTGGAATGCTATTTGGACCTAAACAGAGAGTACACAGTGGCAGAATACCTGACCACTGTGACTGAACAAAACTTAAGGAAAGTTTTGACTATGTACAGACTCAGTGAGCATAGCCTTGCTATTTGCACACTGCCCACAAAATGAGGTGGAAAATGAGCTGCAGTTCCTAACCTCCTGCCAAATGTATGACTACATTAGAGACACATTTTTCCCTCAGATTACACAGACCAAAACAAATCCAATTTTGATGAACACCCATATCTATTAAGTGAAATACCACAGTGTTCCATCACAGCAGCAAGATTTGTGACCTGTTGCCACAAGAAACTGGCAACCAGTGAAGAACAAACACCATTGTAAATACAACCCATATTTATATTTAGAGAGAGAGAGAGAAAATTAGAGAGAGAGAGAGAGAGAGAGAGAGAGATGGAAAACTAGAGAGAGAGAAGTGGATAGTATTTCAGTGTCCTGAATTCCTGGTGTAACCTGCAGACCCCTCACACACTGAGCTTCCATTATTCCACCTGAATGCCTTCTGTCTGCACTAGGTCCACACGCACACGCACAAACACAAACACACACACACACACACACACACACACACACACACACACACACACACACACACACACACACACACACACACACACACACACACAGTGTGAGCAGTGTGACTGAACTAGTTCTGACAGTTCTTACAACAGCTTCTGCCTCTGATCTCCTAACTCAGCTTTAGTTTGGGAGTTAAGTCCCAGAATCACACACACCCCAGATTCCTACACACAGCCCCAGACTATAACACACAGCCCCAGACTATAATACACAGCCCCAGACTATAACACACAGCCCCAGACTATAACACACAGCCCCAGACTATAGCACACAGCCCCAGAACTCATCAGACACTTGTATATTTTGTACAGCATAATTGAAATATCCCAAATAAGAAACAACATGGTTGTCTGGTATTTGTGTTGTGGTTAACCAGTCAGTTCTTTGTGTATAAGAGCAAAACAGGGCTGAGGAATTCAGCTCTTAAACAATCAGCTAGTTACTATTAATCACCCGGCTACAGATCAGCAAGCTCAGGAATGCAGCCTTTAAACACACAGACTCAAACACATACTGAGACACGTGTGAAAGAGAGACTGGGCGCAGGCAAGGGACTGTGCATTAGCTCCAGAGGAACCCTTGCGTCCTCCCCAGCCCTAGCCCAGAGTGAGAGCTCCTGAGTGGGGCACTAGGTGAGCGGTGACGGGGTACTGGAGGTCTGGTTCTAGGGTAGGGGATATGTCAGGACAAATGAGAGAGAGAAACAAAAATAAAGAACACTGGTCCTTTTGTGTGCTCTATAAGTACCCCCCCATCTCCCTCACAGTGCTCACTCAGCCCTGTCTCTCTGTGATATGCACCTGCTAAATAACCCTCCTTTTCCTTCTCTACCATCCATAGAGGGAGAAGGGGAGAGAAACACTCCCTGGTCAAACCCCTGTTTTTCTTCCATATTTATTCCCTCCTGAAACTTACTTCTTGAAGTCACAGCAGTGTGAACTCTGAGTGTGAATGCCCAGCTCCCAACACACACACACACACACTCTTATTTATGCACATAATTACGGCGTGGCTTTGTGATATGGGGCAGCAAGAGAAGGGGTTGAGGGAGGGAGCTTAGATAGATTCTATTCCAGGGAGGGTTTACAAGGAGTGTTTGAATTACAGAATTCCCTCAACTAAAAGACCAAACGAAAACAGATGAATATTCACTTTCCCACACTTTGAATAGCTCTACTGTTAATCACTGTAGGATCAGATTGTCTATCATTCTCCCCATTTGAATACCTCTAGTGGTAATCATTCTAGAATCGGAATATCTATCATTCTCCCCATTTGAATACCTCCAGTGGTAATCATTCTAGAATCAGAATGTCTATCATTCTATATGTATAACATGTGTACTACAGGTGTATAACAGGTGTACTTCAGGCGTATAACAGGTGTACTACAGGTGTATAACAGGTGTACTACAGGTGTATAACAGGTGTACTACAGGTGTATAACATGTGTACTACAGGGGTATAACAGGTGTACTAAGGATGTATAATAGGTGTACTACAGGTGTATAACAGGTGTACTACAGGTGTATAACAGGTGTAACACAGGTGTATAACAGGTGTATAACAGGTGTAACACAGGTGTACTACAGGTGTATAACAGGTGTAATACAGGTGTATAGCAGGTTTATAACAGGTGTAGTACTACATGTGTATAACAGGTGTACTACAGGTGTGCTACAGGTGTATAACAGGTGTATAACCGGGGTACTACAGGTGTATAACAGGTGTGTTTGCTATCTTACATATGTTTCATTCTGAAACAATCTAAAAGTTGTCATGGCTCAAACATGGCGTTCACATTCCACACCATGTGTAAAGACAGGTTGGTTTGGTCATGTCTGTGTCTTTAAACTGGGACACTCTGGGTTGTGTAACTGACTGTGTGAGCCTCATTAATTACTAAAGACACAGTCACTGAGAATAGATCTCCTAAGGGCCATCCTGACAATATCAGCATTGCAGGAAAATTAATAGGAGGAAAGCTATTTAAAAAACGCTGCAGAACTGCACCATTAGACAAACATGGGAGTGGGTGTGCTATGCGTGTGTGTGTGTGTGTGTGTGTGTGTGTGTGTGTGTACGTACGTACTTGGGGATGCTTCTGCAGTCTCTATTATTTATGCCCTACAGTTATGCCCAACAGTTATGCAGCTGTGGAGCAGCAAGAGGGAGAAATTACGAGAAATTATTGCTCAGGACAGGGTGGGTATACTGAGAGAGTATAACCCCCCCCCCCACACAAACACACACAAAGGTGAACATGCACACATATAAGCAAAACATCTCTTTTAGAGGCCAGCATCTTCAGAGAGAGAGAGAGAGAGAGAGAGAGAGAGAGAGAGAGAGAGAGAGAGAGAGAGAGAGAGAGAGAGAGAGAGAGAGAGAGAGAGATAGATAGATAGATAGATAGATAGATAGATAGATAGATAGATAGATAGATAGATAGATAGATAGATAGATAGATAGATAGATAGATAGATAGATAGATAGATAGATAGATAGATAGATAGATAGATAGATTATGCAAATCTGTTCTTCTGAAATAGACTACATTTTCTTCATATCATGTTTCTTTAGACCTGTCTAAAATAAATAATGGATTTATTGTGATGGTGTAGGCTATATTACATGGATGTATTATATATTTTTTAATGTAGATGTTCCAAATGTCTGCATCGGTGGCTTGTAGACTACGCGTGGAAGCCAGGAGATGATAAATGTGTTAATGTTAATTAACGATTAATTACCGTGAGGCCGACAGTTATTTGCTTGACAATCACCAGCTCACTAAATTTCATGACTGCCACAGCCCTACCACAGAGCAGCCATATTGTTTCTACCTGTTTGCTCCTGTAGCTAACTAGATAACAAGGCAAAAGTAGAGAGTGGGGGAAGGCCAGTCACCAGTCTTTGTAGTCTACACTCTGAAGATGCTCCCCAAACCATGCCCCTTTTATCCACCGCAGTCATCACAGAGACAAGCGAGGAGTCCCCGAATCCCTAACACACAAATGCACACACAGATAAAACTACATTACACATTCACAAGCCCCTATACACTTGTCTCTCACACACACTATTTGATACCAGCAGCCCTGTTTCATCATCTGTCAAGCAGGCACAACTCCTGAAGCTGAGGAGTGATGGTTACATTACTTGTCCTTCACTGAGAGAGAGAGAGAGAGAGAGAGAGAGAGAGAGAGCGAGAGAGAGAGAGAGAGAGAGCGAGAGCGCGTGATCTGGTGTTTTGGGGGTGGTAGAGCAATTGCCTGTATATCCACACACACACGCACACGCACACACACACACACACAAACACATTAATTATTTAAGCCTCTGGATTCGACAGTTGGATGTTATAGTCCAGGCTGCAGCTTAGCCTAAAAGCAGAGGCATGTATGGTAAGCCTAGATGGTTCTGAGCACTGCTGGCGCTCCAATGCAGAATGCACTCTGCAATGTGTCCCTCTCCCCTCCACTGCTCAGAACTCCATGACCTTGAGGAGCAGAGAATGGAATGTGAGTCAGCCACTCAGGAGAGGAGATGCAGAATAAAAACTCTGCATGACACAACACAAGAAGGTTCATTCCCCATGTCAGGTAATGCACCTAAACTCCCCATGTGAAAGGCTGAGAGGCATTCCATAGCCATTTAACACGCACTAGAAAAAGGGAAATGCATGGGTCACTCAGGCATATGTGTGTGTGTGTGTGTGTGTAAGAGAGAGTGAGAGAGAGTGAGCGAGGGGGGGGGGGGGGATACCACTCATGGAAACGCAAGCATCATTGCGCATAAAAAAAACAATTTACACATTAGATCTATGCAATAGAAACGGTAGGTCATACTAATTAAACCATTCTATGGACGTTCTCTCAAATAACCTAGTATACGAATGAGCCGCTGTCTGGATGCACTTGTTTCCCTCTGTATGGACCAACATGTTTTGTTACAGGAGTTAACATTATCATTCAACAATTCCACATTTACTGACCTATATGCATGATTTCTTGACATCTATAATATCCATTTAATAACACACATTCGGTGTCCTTAAACTTTTCCGACATAGCGAGGATGTCACACATTTCCACGGTATGCTATCGTGATTAACCGAGCATCACTAAACAACAACAACAACAACAACAACAACGGCTTAAATCCAGGTTAAAAACGGAAAATGTCTCACCCTATTCTGTAGACGTCAGTCAGTTCTGGGAGGGAAATAATGAAACCTTCAAAATCTGTTAAAAAACCAACTAAACGGGTAGAATTGAGGCGCAGTCCAACGCGCTCCCACCGGACAGTTTCTCCTCACTTTCAGTCCTCGCGCACTGTGAAAAGCGCGACATCCCGTGGTAAAGATTCGCGCACGGGGCAACAAGTGTACCGCACAGATCCGGCCCACACACTGTGCATGGTTAAATGAGTGACCCCGCTCTGGCACACACACACTATAGCATGATACATTGTTAAAGGTCATATTATCACGTTTAAGGTAAGACCCAGATGCAGACAGTGTCAAAGTAACAAAAGTTTATTAGTCGAACAGGGGACAGGCAAAAGGGCAGGTCAAGGGCAGACAGAGGTCAGTAATCCAGATAGGTGGGGCAAAGGTACAGGATGGAAGGCAGGCAGGCTCAGGGCAGGCAGAGTAAAGGTCAAAACAGGGAACATTTGAAAACAGGAACTTTGGCTGGTAGGCTTGACGAACAAAATGAACTGGCAACAGCCAAACATAGAACACAGGTATAAATACACTGGGGATAATGAGGAAGATGGGTGGCACCTGGAAGGAGGTGGAGACAATCACACAGACAGGTGAAACAGATCAGGGTGTGACACATACAGTATAGTGAAAATGATTGTAAAATATATAGAAATGGGGCAGGCTACATTAAACCAGCTAAAACAGCATTAAACCAGCTATACTCCCCAAACTGCATTTAGATATTCTGCTATTAAATACTGAACAAAAGAGAATATAAACAAAAGAGAAGACAGCACTTGCAGATGAAGTAAATAAAAAAATCTGTGTTTATTACAAGTTACAACAGGGAACATGAAGTGCAGCCCACAAAATCCCATAAACATTGACTTTAACTGGATTTGTACCCAGATGCTAAAACGTGAGCATTTGAAATAATTGTCCAGGAAAACAAAGCATGGACTGCTGTTATACCGTATCCATAGACAGTTTACAGGGTAAGGACATTTGGGTGAACTGCCCATTTAATTACTGTTTCCCCTTCCCATCGGTAGCCCTACGGTGTTGATGGGATTCGTTGTTTTTCAATGTGTTATTATATAAACTATGTGTGTGCCAACGTGGGCTTCAAAGCCTACAATTATATAAGATAATTCTCAATTCTAATCTACTGACGTTGAACTGTGTCTGATATTCTGAACATTCTATTTCAACATTTTAACAGAGCACACCATCAATTATTAAGCTTAGAACAATTAATTAATAATAACTATTATAATAATAATTCCTGCAAATTCTACCTGGTGTTGATAGGGAAGATGTGTCTATCCTCTGGGTCAGGTGAACACATCCTCCCCATCTCTCTCTTCACCAGCTGGCACATACCATCCAACACTCCATACAATTCTCCACCCTCAAATAAACCCCTCTCACAGCAGTTGTCTCCCTCACTTGAGATACTTCTGTACATTTTCATTAAATTCAATGCTTTTTAGATTCAGAGAGTGGCTGGTTACCACATATATTTCAAGCTCACAAGAGTTTCTAGGATAGTCAAATAAATACTATTTTTGACTATTTTTGTCCAATAATAACATTAGCCTTGTCCTGAGACAGAAGGATGTTCATTATCAAAGTGATGCCTTTGCTAATCGTAACTACCACAGTTGTCTCCTTCTTTCAAAACTTCAGAGCTGATTTCAGTATCTTTCCTTTAAAGGTTGGCCACATGCACACGGCATCCATCACCCACACTACTGGCCACCTCCACATCTCCATTTTCATCTCTATTCATGAATTCAATAACTTTGTAAATGGCTTTTGGCTAAAATTATAAATAAATATTTAAAGATAATCCTAAGGCTATGGTACATGTTTGGGGTTTATTATATAAAGAAGGTGGAATTCCGGGTCCCAGTGGAAATTATTTACATTGGAGGACAAATCAATACATAAAAATGACAAACTTGAAAAAACACAGGTTTTTAGGCTAAGCCCATTTGGTTTGGGCCCTAACAAGGTATGCTTCCGCATCAAATGTTTTCCATGTTCTGTTCTGGTCTGGTCTGCCATGAGGCTACACAGCCGTTATGTAGCCGTGGCTCCTCCTACAAGACAGACCAAATACATTTAATCCAATCAAACAGCAAAATATTTAAAATGACAAATTATGCTCTCCAAAATATAATATAATGTAGGCTACCCTAAATGAATCAAAGTTAATGATAATGAAAACTCAATTAGTGATGGGCTGGAACAAAAGCCTGCACCCTAGCTCTCTGTAGGCTGCTCATCACACCACTGTATAACACCCAGCAGATGGTGCTGAAGCATTATATTTGTGGGTCTCAGTTCTGTGTTTTTGTCAGAAAATGCGGATGTGAAATCATGGAATTTGATGCCATTCCGGAGAACAGGAATGGGCAACAAGAATTGATATCTTACAATACAATAAAATTATATGAAATTAAATAGCCTAACGGAATACATCGCTCAATCAAATCAATCCAACAGCCGTGTTGAGATGGAGAGCCGTCGCACAGTAACACGAAGGTCGAGAAATCAACACATCAGGTGAGAGATGAGCTGCATTTGCGCTTTGTTGACAACCTTGGTTGGTCTGTGCCTGTCGCTGCTATGGCTTTGCCATCTATCCCTATTGCCTGTCTTATTATGAGGCCGACTTACCAACATTAATTTGATAAGAAGCGATAGATTGCCTTCTGGCCTGTAAGCTCGGGCGGCAGGCAGCCTAGCGGTTAGATCGTTGGGCCAGTAATCGAAAGGTTGTTGGTTCGAACTCCCGAGCCGACAAGGTGAAAAACCTGTCGATGTGTCCTTGAACAAGGCACTTAACCCTAATTTGCTACAGGTGCTGAACCTGTAGGTAGGCCGTCATTGTAAATAATAATTTGTTCTTAACTGGCTTGCCTAGTTAAATAAAAATTATTAAATAAATAAACATTGCAACATTGAAGGCCTATGCGACCCCAACAAAAGGTTATGACCAATATGCATTTTTTTTCTTAAAATGTAGAAAGTATCAACATTGTATCAGAGTTCTCTGGTGCGTGCATTTTGTTGCTGAAACCAAAAGCGCAGTAACAATTCATTTAATTTCTTACTCCTCCTAATCTCCACTGCCAATTCGTAATGATATCCATGACCATGTATATTGCCTTGCAGATTTATCAAATGACATCTACTTCGGAAAGCGCCACACGCCTGTTTGCCAACCTGTAGCTTAGGTGTGGTGCGTCCGGTGGTGGGCAAGAGGGCGTTCCGTGTTTGGTGTCAACAAACGAAAACTTCCACATCATCGCGCTCGGATTCATCCACAGAGGCAGAGGGACTGAAGGTGGGATGGCCCACTCCCGCTTCCCAGGGAGGACTGCAAACGTGGCCGCTAACCTGACTTCCCCCGTGCTGGGTCGACCACTGTGCGCTAACGGGACGCCCTGGATCCTCTATCTTTTCGAGGAATGCGTGGATAATGTGTGGGAATACTGGAGTGTAGTCATCGGGCTGATCTCCATGTTCTGTTTCTTGCTGTCTACTCTACCGTAAGTTTTCAACTACTGCAGTAGGAAGGCGTTTTATTGATGTATTACCATAGCAATGAGAGAGAGTCCGTTTGGCTCTGCAAAAGCAGTTTTTGAGACCTCTAATCCAAGAGATTTCTAATCCAAGAGACCTCTAATCCAAGAGATTTCTAATCCAAGAGATTTCTAATTTTCTAATCCAAGAGATTTCTAATCCAAGCATCTGTTTACATGTCACATCACTCTCTCCTTTTAATTCCTTACCCCTTCTCTCTGCCTCCCGCCCAGACAAGTCTATGAGGCTTATCGCAATGGTAAAGTGGAAGAGGCCATGTCTTTTGGCTTTCTGTTCTTCCTCTTCAGTGGGGACGTCAGCAGTCTAATAGGCTGCGTCCTGACCAGCCAGCTGCCCATCCAGGTATCTAACAACATGTGCCTCTGAGTATGGTCAGAGGCACAATGAGAGTTATTGTTTTGATTGCCACATCACTCTGTGCTTAGGCATTCCCCATGCACTGGATGGCTGCTGCATTGAAGCACCCTTTTCAAACATTCAGCGTGTGAATGGAGTTGCTATATCTGTATTTACAGTTTACACTTCTCTCTCTCCTCCCCATCTATCTCTCTCCTCCTCCTCCTCTCTCTCCTCCCCATCTATCTCTCTCCTCTCTCTCTCTCTCCTCCACATCTATCTATCTCTCATCTCCTCCTCTCTCTCTCTCTCTCTCTCTCTCTCTCTCTCTCTCTCTCTCTCTCTCTCTCTCTCTCTCTCTCTCTCTCTCTCTCCTTCCCCTATTATGTATGCTATCAGATTGTGACAGTAGTGTTCTACATCTTCACTGATCTCCTGCTCATCTCCCAGTTCCTCTATTACAAGATCAAGAACAGCTCATCTAAAAGTAAGGCCAGCCTGATTATGATATTAACTGTCCACCCAATATTGAAACACAATAGATTGCTTTGATTGTATATGTGTGAGAATCAGCATCCATGCCTGATGTGAATGACATGACTACGTGTGTGTGTGTGTGTTTTCATGTGAAATAGTTCCCACTAAAAGTTGATGACTTTGACAAAAGCTCAAATTGTAAAACTTCTTTGTTAGTCCGTATTGGATTACTTAACAGTATGAGTGTGTGTGTTGTATGTGGCTATCTGGGTCAATAAAGACGGAGTGAGAGAGAGAAAGAGACAAAGAGAGAGGGATGTCATGCCACACCTGTACAAGCCCTTCCCCACTTTCTCCATAGTTCCAGCAACATTTAAGGCAGTAATATACAGTACATTACAATAAACCATTTAAACATTAAAATACATTTCACAACAGATTTTCACAATACATTAAGTGAGTGTGCTCCGGCCACTACTCTACTACAACACAATCCAGGTTTGTATAGTGTGTATGTTATGTGTGTTTGTATCTGTGTGTGTGACTCTTCACAGTCCTTGCTGTTCCATAAGGTGTATTTTTTAAATTGTTTTTTAAATCAGATTTGACTGCTTAATTTATTTAAAAAATTAAACCTTATTTTACCAGGTAAGTTGACTGAGAACTCATTCTTATTTACAGCAACGACCTGGGGAATAGTTACAGGGGAGAGGAGTGCGTGCTTGCGTGAGTTACTTGATGTGGAATGGAGTTCCATGTAGTCATGGCTTTATGTAGTACTGTGAGCCTCGCATTATCTGTTCTGGATTGGGGACTGTGACGAGACCTCTGGTGGCATGTCTTGTGGGGTGTGCAAGGGCTGCATTGAACATGTCAATACTTCTTCTTACAAAAAACAAGTAGTGATGAAGTCAATCTCTCGTCGACTTTGAGCCATGAGAGATTGACATGCATATTATTAATGTTAGCTCTATGTGTATATTCAAGGGCCAGCCGTGCTGCCTTGTTCTGGGCCAGTTGTTCTGGGCCAGTTGTAATTTTCCCAAGTTCATCTTTGTGGCACTTAACAACATGACTGAACAATAGTCCAGGTGTAACAAAACTAGGGCCTGTAGAACCTGACTTGTTGATATTGTTGTTAAGAAGGCAGAGCAGCGCTTTAGATCGGTAGGTAGGTACTTTATTGATCCCCGAGGGGTAAATTTCTTTGTCAAGCAGCTACAACAAAACATAGGGCAGGTGCAAAATGCCAGAACGAAAATACACAAAAGACAGATACACGATACATGATACATAGAGCGGCAGTATGAAAAAGTATAGAAATACAAGATATCTGGAGTGCAAAAAAGCTATAAAAAGACATTGCATAGTATGGGTGGTTGGCTGAATATGTACACTATACATTGGTGGATGTTGGATGGTTAACTATACTATACAGGTCGATGGCAGAGAAATACTTCAATAGCTAAAAATGCATATGATATGAGTGAGGGTAATAATTGTTTACTTAATAGACAGACTGGTTAAATGAACAGGTAAGTGAATATTTTGCATGGTTAAATTAGCTGTACAGGTAAATATACAGTTATATTTACAGGTAAGTGAATACTTGCATGGTTACATAAACTGTACAGGTAAATGACAGGAAGAGATACTTAAATAGCTAAATGTGTGTATGATATAATTTGGGGAAATAATAGTAATTCCCTTAAAATACAGTCCTTAGTGCGCAGGAGTTAATTACAGATAACTGCACGTATTGCACATTCGATATACTAAAAGCAATAAAAAAAGATGCAACTGACAGGATACTAATATGCATTCCTGAGTGAATGACTACGTAAGTTAAGTCCAAGAATTACTTGCAATATTGCACGTGATATGATATAACAACTGTACATGAGTATGTATATACAGACCTGAATGAATAAATAAGTCCTGAGTGAATGTGTGATTACGGACCAGAGTTACTCACGGATGGATGCATAATTGTTAAACTAGGTCCTAGCACCCCAACAGTTCCAGGTCTGTGTTGCCGACGGCATGGCACCACGGGGAGGCATTATATAGTCTAATAGCCGCCGGCAGGAAGGACCTCCTGTAGCGCTCTCTGGCACACCGTGGTGGGATCAGTCTGTGACTGAAGGTGCTCCTCTGCGTCATAACCATGGCATGCAGAGGGTGGGTGACGTTGTCCATGATGGCCAGCAGTTTGGCCAGGATCCGTCTCTCCGCCACCTCTAGAGTTCAAGGCTCATCCCCAGGACAGAGCTAGCCTTCCTGATCAGCTTATTTACCCGAGAAGCATCACTGGCTTTTATGTTGGCTCCCCAGCACACCACTGCAAAAACGATGGCACTGGCCACCACAGACTGGTAGAAGGTATGCAGTAGTTTACTGCACACGTTGAAGGACCTGAGCCTGTTCAAAAAGTAGAGTCGGCTCTGGCCCTTTTTGTACAGTGCCCCGGTTTACCAGCCCATTCCAGCCTATTGTCCATATGGACTCCCAGGAACTTGTATGACCCAACCATTTCCACATCCATCCCCTGTATAGGGACTGCAGTCAGTTGTGCCTTGGTTCTCCCGAAGTCCACCACCATCTCCTTTGTTTTGCTGATGTTGAGCTGATTGTGCTCCTGTACTCCTCCTACTGCCCACCCCTGATGCACCCTACAGTTGCGGAGTCAATTGCGGACATGCCACCTACTTCTGCTCACTGCCCGTTCTGACACACAGCTCTGTAGTCGCACAAATTGTGGCCTACCAGTCAGGTAGTCCGTGACCCAGGAGACTAAGGGTGCTTCCACTTTAATCTTCTTCATCTTATCACCCAGTAGCAGGGGCTGAATGGTATTGAAGGAACTGGAGAAGTCAAAAAACATAACCCTCACAGTGCAACCTGCGTTGTCCAGGTGAGAGTAGGCCCTCTGCAGAAGGTAGATGATTGCATCATCCACCCCAATGTTGCGCTGGTATGCAAACTGCAGGGGGTCCAGTTATGTACACACCAGGGGTCTGAGGTGAGCGAGGACTAACCTTTCCAGGGTCTTCATGATGTGGGATGTTAGTGCTACAGGTCTGAAGTCATTCAGGACAGTGGGGTGTGCCTTCTTGGGCACTGGGACGAGGCAGGATGTTTTCCACAGCACAGGGACCCTTTCTAGGCTCAGGCTAAGGTTGATGCGTCGCTGGAGTATTCCACACAGTTGGTCAGCACAGACCCTAAGCACCCTTGGGCTGATGCCATCAGGGCCCGCCGCTTTCCACTGATGTAGTCTCTCCAGCTCTCTCTTCACTTGGTTGGTGGTGAAAGCCAGCCCAGGTGGGGAGGTGGGGGGAAGGGGGGTGTTGAGGATCAGTCCAGAGGGAGCAGGGGTGGAGGTGGGGTCGCTGATTGTCTCAGCAGAAGTGTTGTGAGCAAAGTGGGGGTGGGACAGCCGTGAGGGTGTGTGGCCTGGGGAGCTGGAAGGGAGGTGGACAGGGTCAGTATCAAACCTGTTAAAAAATTGGTTCAGCTCATTGGCTCTGTCCTGGGTCCCCTCTGTCTGCCCACTGTTTGACTTTTTGAAGCCAGTGATATTTTTCATACCCTTTCACACCTCTCTCACCTGGCTCTGCCTCAGCTTGTCCTCCATCTTCTCCTTATACCCTCTCTTCCCCTCAGCAATCCGCAACTTCAGCTCCCTCTGGACGCATTTCAATTTGTCCATGTCCCTCTCCTTGAAGGCCCTCTTCTTCTCATTCAGCAGGGCCTTCAGGTCGCTGGTGACCCAGGGTTTATTATTTGGAAAACAGCGTACCTGCCTGGTGGGTACAGTGTTGTCTACACAAAAATTAATACAGTCCGTTATGCAGTCAGTAAGTCCATCGATGTCCTCCCCATGAGCCTCACAGAGCACGTCCCAGTCTGTTGTTTCAAAACAGTCCTGTAGGGCCTCATTCGCCTCCGGGGACCATCTCCTAATGGTCCTAGTGGTCGCAGGCTGCTGTTGGACCAAAGGCCTGTAGAGTGGAGTGAGGTGGACAAGGTTGTGATCCGATCTACCGAGGGGAGGGAGTGCAGTGGAGTTGTATGCGTCCTTCACATTAGCATATAACAAGTCCAGAGTTGTATTATTCCTGGTTGGGCACTTCACAAACTGTTTGAACGTGGGCAGCGTTGAATAGAGAGATGCATGGTTAAAATCCCCCGAAATGGCAAAGAAAGCACTGGGATTCGCTGTCTGTAACCTCGCGATAACAGAGTGGATGACGTCACGTGCTGTGTTTGCGTCCGCGGAGGGCGGGATGTAATTAGCAATGGCCGCCGTGAATTCCCTCGGCAAATAGTAGGGTCTCAGGCTAATGGCTAACAGCTCAATGTCCGGGCTACAAAACTCTTCCTTAAGAGTAATATGGCTCGGATTACACCATCTGTTGTTAACTAATAAAGCCAGCCCACCCCCCTTGCTCTTACCGGAAGAAACGCTATCCCTGTCTGCTCTGATGGTCCGGAAACCTGCCGATAGTGACGTTCTCTATGGGGATGTTATCGTTCATCCGTTCAAGTCTCTGTAAAAAACATTAGGCTCGCTTCACGATAGTCCCTTTTCCCATGGACAAGAGCCTCAAGCTCGTCTATTTTTTTATGTAGTGATCTCACGTTGCCCATAATGATAGACGATATAGCCGGCTTGTACTTCCTCAGCTTTGCCTTACACTTCAATCCCGCCCTACGTCCACGCCGTCGCCTTTTCATCTCGTCCGGAATATCAAACTTTTCCCTGGGGTGCAGCAGCGCTGAGTGTGCTAAATCCAGGAACTGGGCTCCTGTCGACGTTCAGCTGCGAGAAAAATATAGTCCCTCAGTGATAAAAAGGAATGTTAAAACCTTCGTAAAACCGTAGCACTCTATAATCCTGAACTATTATAGTTCAATTGTAGCAAAAAAAAAATTAAGAAAAGAGACAAAAAAACGACAGACCTCTCCCCATCTTAGCTACTGTTGCATCAATATGTTTTGACCATAACAGTTTACATTCCGGGGTTACTCCAAGCAGTTTAGTCATCTCAACTTGCTCAATTTCCACATTATTCATTACAGGATTCAGCTGAGGCTTAGGGTTCAGTGAATAATGTTTCCAAAATACAATGAAAAAATTATTCAGAAGTTGTGGGTTTTTGTTTGTCCACCCGCCTCTTGAGGATCGACCACAAGTTCTCAATGGGATTAAGGTCTGGGGAGTTTCCTGGCCATGGACCCAAAATGTCAATGTCAGTTGAAAGTGGAAGCCACTTAGTTATCACTTTTGCCTTATGGCAAGGTGCTCCATCATACTGGAAAAGGCATTGGTCGTCACCAACTGTTCTTGGATGGTTATGAGAAGTTGCTCTCGGAGGATGTGTTGGTACCATTCTTTATTCATGACTGTGTTCCTAGGTAAAATTGTGAGTGAGCCCACTCCCTTGGCTGAGAAGCAACCCCACACATGAATGGTCTCAGGATGCTTTACTGTTGGCATGACACAGGACTGATGGTAGCGCTCACCTTGTCTTCTCCGGACAAGGTGTTTTGCGGATGGCCCAAACAATCGGAAAGGGGATTCATCAGAGAAAATGACTCTACCCAAGTCTTTAGCAGTCCAATCCCTGTACCTTTTGCAGAATATCAGTCTGTCCCTGATGTTTTTCCTGGAGAGAAGTGGCTTCTTTGCTGCCCTTCTTGACACCAGGCCATCCTCCAAAAGTATTCGCCTCACTGTGCATGCAAATGCACTCACACCTGCCTTCTGCCTTTCCTGAGCCATCTCTGCACTGGTGGTGCCCTGTCCCGCAGCAGAATCAACTTTAGGAGACGGTCCTGGCGCTTGCTGGACTTTCTTGGGCGCCCTGACGCCTTCTTCACAACAATATAACCTCTCTCCTTGAAGTTCTTGATGGTCCGATAAATAGTTGATTTAGGTGCAATCTTACTAGCAGCAATATCCTTGCCTGTGAAGCCCTTTTTGTGAAAAGTAATGATGACGGCACATGTTTCCTTGCAGGTAACCATGGTTGACAGAGGAAGAACAATGATTTCAAGCACCATCCTCCTTTTAAAGCTTCCAGTCTGTTATTCTGACTCAATCAGCATGACAGAGTGATCTCCAGCCTTGTCCTCGTCAACACTCTCACCTGTGTTAATGAGACAATCACTGACATGATGGCAGCTGGTCCTTTTGTGGCAGGGCTGAAATGCAGTGGAAATGTTTTTTGGGGATTAAGTTCATTTTCATGGCAAATAGGGACTTTGCAATTAATTGCAATTCATCTGATCACTCTTTATGACATTCTGGAGTATATGCAAATTGCCATCATCAACACTGAGGCAGCAAACTTTGTGGAGACCAATACTTGTGTCATTCTCAACTTTTGGCCACGACTGTAAGTGAGTTTCAGAGATGGTCAGTATATGAATGTCATCTGTTACTAGCAAGTTATGAACCTTTCATGAACCTTGTTTCTTAGGCTACATAAACTACAAGTGGACACCTGCTTGTCAAACATCTCGTTCAAAAATGATGGGAATTTAATATGGAGTTGGTCCCCCCCTTTGCTGCTATAACAGCTTCCACTCTTCTGGGAAGGCTTTCCACTAGATGTTGGAACATTGCTGCAGGGACTTGCTTCCATTCAGCCACGAGCATTAGTGAGATCGGGCGCTGATGTTGGGCGATTAGGCCTGGCTCGTAGTCGGCGTTCCAATTCATCCCAAAGGTGTTCGATGGGGTTGATGTCAGGGCTCTGTGCAGACCAGTCAAGTTCCGATCTCGACAAACCATTTTAGTATGGACCTGGCTTTGTGCACGGGGGCATTTTCATTCTGAAACAGGAAAGGGCCTTGCCCAAACTGTTGCCACAAAGTTGGAAGCACAGAATCGTCTAGAATGTCATTGTATGCTGTACTGTCAAGATGTCCCTTCACTGGAACTAAGGAAACCATGAAAAACAGCCCCAGACCATTATTCCTCCTCCACCAAACTTTACAGTTGGCACTATGCATTCGGGCAGGTAGCGTTCTCCTGGCATTCGCCAAACCGAGATCCGTCGGACTACAGGGTGGTGAAGCATAGTGATCTAAGGCTTGTGTCTGGCTGCTCGGCCATGGAAACCCATTTCATGATGCCTTCGATGAACAGTGTTTATGTTGCTTACAGAGGTAGTTTGGAACTCGGTAGTGAGTGTTGCAACTGAGGACAGACGATTTTTATGCGCTTCAGAACTCGGTGGTCCCGTTCTGTGAGTTTGTGTGGTCTACCACTTCGCAGCTGAGCTGTTGTTGCTCCTAGACCTTTCCACTTCACAATAACAGCACTTACAGTTGACTGGGGCAGCTCTAGCAGTACGGGCCATTTTACTGCCAATGTTTGTCTATGGCGATTGCATGGTGTTGTGCTGGATTTTATACACCTGTCAGCAACGGGTGTGGCTGAAATAGCCGAATCCACAAATTTGAAGGGGTGCACATACCTTTGGTCATGTAGTGTATGTTAATGTGGGCTATTTTTAACACTTTTCTGATTTTTTTAATGTTTTACTGAGCGGTTTATCAGAAGTAGACATGACAGTGATATTTATGTTAATAGTTGATAGTGCGGGGTGAGCTGCACACAATGGACTTCCGACTAGGACACACCGCCTCAGTGCTAAAAGTATAACTCTGGTTCATAGACACGTGATTACCGCATGCAATAGCTATAGTATCGACAGAGGCGTTCAGTGGACTTAAAAGAGGGGGAAAGATTAGGTTACTTACACTATGACTTCAAACGCTCCTGGGACAATGTAGATTTGCTGCAGCACTACTACAACTCAGCATCACACTCTGTCATTCCTGTAGAGCATCTTTTGTATTCAGAAGGTGTCAAAGTTATCTATATAAGTTATGCCAACAGAGCTACAGTAATCTTTTAGCCAGATGTGTAATGCCAGTAGCCTGCTACCGGGCCTGAAATAATGGGCCGCTTTTTGGAAACTTTCAGAGCTAGAATCAATTATTTTAAAATACATTTTCAGCAGTTCCGAGATAGTCCTCCTAATGTATTTTGACCCCACATGGACTACGACAGCGTCAGCCCCTGGCATCTGTCGTAGAACGGTAGGAAGCAGCCTTGTAATGTCCTGTACTCATGCTCTAGGGTAAGCACAGGGTTTTTGCCCCGGGAACCGTTTCTCAACATAGAGCTGCTGATGACGACAGCTTGTGCAAAGTCTGAGTAGGTGCGGCTGCTCTTTCGCCTCGAGTGGCCTCGCAGACCCCCAGGATCAATGGGTGGTGAGGCCTGATGGAACCGAGTCAGTTGTAGAATCCATCATGGCTGATGGAGAGGCCATCAAGAACAGGAACATCCACCAAGTCATCCAGAAGAAGCTTACTGACTCCATTCTTCCGGGAAGAGGGAGACACCTTCGGTGAGGGATCCCTGCCGAGCACTGGCCAGTTGGAGTAGAGGAGAAAGAAAAAGCAGGCGGGCGTGGATTCTCCAGTAGCTGGTGTAGGATTCCCCAGTAGCTGGTGTAGGATTCCCCAGGATGTGCTGTAGGATTCGCCAGTAGCTAAGAATAGCCACTTCGCCACTATAGTCCTCTGCAAGCAAACAGTTGCGACATTAAAAGTCTGGGCAGTCCCAGACATTCAATAGCGACCTCCATTTGAGCCTGCCGGACAGCTAGGCTAGCTGGGGTTCCCTGTCTCTCTCCTTACAGGGAGTTCTCAACTAAGTGAACAAGAGCACACAGAAATGGAAAAATCACAAAAGCAGAAATGTGTCCTCCTTTAAATTGTCTTTGCATGTACTGTTTGGTAGCAGCATCGGCTAACGTTGGTAGCTATACAACGCAGTTCCAGTACAGGTTTCAGCGAAAAAGGTGTGTCTTAAATCGGTCACCTCTACAAGACCAGGAGGTACAGCAACACTGTGTGTGTGACCCATGTGTGTCTCTCTCCCAGAGTGCCCCATGTTGAAGTGGTTGTGTTTCCTGTGGTGCGGGGCTTCCACTGTGGCCCTCCTGATCCTCCCCAAGTTCATCACTGACAACAACACCTCTGCCAACACTGAGGTGACACGTGTGTGTGTGTATGCGTGTGTGTGTGTGTGTTTGAGAGAGAAAGAGATATCCCCCAATGTTAGTTGTATCATCGTATATCTTCTCTCTCTTTCTCTGACTTAGTCTCTGACTCTCTTACGCTGTCTCTTTGACTCTCGCTGACTCTCTCTTACACTCTCTCTCTCTGACTCTCTATTTGACTCACTCTCTGACTTGCTCGCTCTCTCTCTCTTGCTGACTCTCTCTCGCTGACTCTCTCTCTCTCGCTGACTCTCTCTCTCTTGCTGACTCTCTCTTGCTGTCTCTCTCTCTCGCTGACTCTCTCTCTCTCTCGCTGACTCTCTCTCTCTCTCTCTCGCTGACTCTCTCTTTCTCTCGCGCTGACTCTCTCTCTCGCGCTGACTCTCTCTCTCTCGCTGACTCACTCTCT
The DNA here is from genome assembly GCA_023634145.1 of Thymallus thymallus. NCBI lineage: Eukaryota > Metazoa > Chordata > Actinopteri > Salmoniformes > Salmonidae > Thymallus > Thymallus thymallus. Next base: position 31,911,243 of record CM042378.1, on the reverse strand, counting down.
CACTCTCTCTCTCTGACTCTCTCTGACTCTCTCTGACTCTCTCTCTTTAGAGTGCCTCTAACAGTGTGGAGATCTCTGGTTATGCCTGTGGATACCTGGCCTCCATATTCTACCTCTCCTCTCGTTTTCCACAGCTCTACAAAAATGTAAGTGACAGTATATGGGTGAGATTATGGAGGGGAGGTGGGGTAAGATGTGAAAGGATGGCAGGGTTAGGGAACATGAGAAGTGAGAGGGTAGAGGTGGGAGGAGAGCACAGTACACACACACAGTACACACACACACATTTGTATATATTGAGTGTCTGTGTGAGCATGCATAACTTTCCAACAACAAATCATGCAGTCAAACATTGTGAAAATATCTTCGGAAATAATATTATTTTGGAACAAAAAAGTAGTTAAATGAAGAAGTAATGTTTTGGAGTTCCTAAGCCTAAAATGTTTTTTTTCTCTGTCGGTTCTGAGGTCTAGACGGTAACATCTCCCTGTCTGTGTCTAGTTTAAGCGTCAGTCTACAGAGGGCACGTCATACATGCTGTTTGCTCTGGCCATGATGGGCAACGGGACCTACGGGCTCAGTGTCATTGTGGTTCTACCAGCTCTGACCGGCTCCAAACAGACCTTCATCCTCAAACATCTGGCCTGGCTCATCGGCAGCCTGGGAGTCCTCCTCCTAGATTTCTTTGTATCCTTTCTCAGAGATCATCATTCCACTAAAAAGAAGGGAAAGTGTTATTCTTGTCTCTGTTATTTAAGTGTTGGGATATTGTTGACTTGTTGTGGTGTGTTTTGTGAATGAGCCTTAACTCTCCCAGGTCACCGCCCAGTTCATCATCTACAGGAAGAACAGCTCCGGTAAAAACAGCAAGAAGCTGCAAGTACCTGAAGTAGAACCTCTGCTCTGTGAAGAGGAGGAGCTGTCCACGTTCTAGAGTGAGAACACATGATTAAAGTTGTAGCGTTAGAACACATGATTAAAGTTCTAGATTGAGAACATTACGGAGGTTCTAGAGTGAGAAGACAATTGAAGTTCTAGAGTGAGAACAGTAAGAGTATTCCAGAAATCCTTTCCATAATGTTGACTTGAGACCTAATCCAACAAATGTGATAGCACCCCAATGTTCCCTCCATTTAAGTACAGGTTAATTAAAGGGGCGTCTTATGCTTGAGGAATGTAATCTCAGTAGAACAATTCTCTTTCTTTGTAAGGGGCCTCATATGGTCTATTCACTATGTTATTTCTTAGTACACTGCAGGCTACATACACAGTGATTGTTCCTGTATGTAGGTTTAAAAATATATACATTGCACCAATGGTAATGTATCACATTGACTATTGTGCCACAAAGTAGTGGGCTGCACCAACAGTAATGTATTTTACACTTGTGGTGAATTTGTTATAGACTACCTTGGTTTGTTCTAGGAGCAGATTCTGTCGTAATTTAATCTCCATGTAAGTTATAGTTGGTAAATTTGCTTGGTGTGTTACAGTGTTTAGATTGTGAAGATGCAGTGTTTAGATTGTGAAGATGCAGTGTTTAGATTGTGAAGATGCAGTGTATAGGTTGTGAAGATGCAGTGTATAGGTTGTGAAGATGCAGTGTATAGGTTGTGTAGATGCAGTGTATAGGTTGTGAAGATGCAGTGTATAGGTTGTGAAGATGCAGTGTATAGGTTGTGAAGATGCAGTGTATAGGTTGTGTAGATGCAGTGTATAGGTTGTGAAGATGCAGTGTATAGGTTGTGAAGATGCAGTGTATAGGTTGTGAAGATGCAGTGTATAGGTTGTGTAGATGCAGTGCATAGGTTGTGTAGATGCAGTGTATAGGTTGTGAAGATGCAGTGTATAGGTTGTGAAGATGCAGTGTATAGGTTGTGAAGATGCAGTGTATAGGTTGTGTAGATGCAGTGTATAGGTTGTGAAGATGCAGTGTATAGGTTGTGAAGATGCAGTGTATAGGTTGTGAAGATGCAGTGTATAGGTTGTGAAGATGCAGTGGGTTTTGCCTTATATCCTCTGCCTTGCATCTACATGTCTTTATGTGTTGCTGCAGTGGAGGTCTGAGGGGTGTTTGACGTCTTCAGACTGGTGCTTTTAAAACCAACAGTTATTTGGCTGAGATCTAACCGTTTTAGCTGAACATCCTTATCTCCTCTCCTTATGTTATGTTACCTATCAGTGACCACAGAATGGAAGGAGGGAGGGTTTTGACAGGATTGAGTCACAGCCTTGAGCATTCAGTTCTCACCCCTTATTGTGGAGTTGTGTCCAGGGGTGTATTCACTAGGAACCAAACGGGACGGACCTACCTGAATTTGTCCAATAGAAACTTGTTTTCATTGCAAACATTTTTCAACTGTGTGCACTAATGAATACACTCCAGTCTTCTATGTGTGCAGTCACATGTTCAGAAAGCTGATTATCAAGGTTGTGTGGGAACTGGGACTGTTTTATGGAGGCCTGATGAGTGAATAGAGCTACTAGTGACCGATGGTCACAGCACTTATTAGTGTGTCATGGATGTGATTGGTTGATTGACAGCACAAATTTCTCTACCTCGTCTTTCAGTGAGGGGGTTTGTTTATCTGGCCTGGTTGAAAACATGACCGAGCAGCGCAGATTACTCTTTGATTTGAGAGGGGCGCTCCTCCCTCCCCACTTTCGCCCGATGACGTGACGGGCCAGTTTACCCAAGCCAGCGTGATAGAACTCCCTCAGAGTCATAGGAGTAATAGAACTCGATCAGTGTCACAAAAATGTAAATCAAATCAAAATGTTTTTTGTCACATGCGCCTTACCGTGAAATGCTTACTTACAAGACCTTAACCAACAATGCAGAGTAAGAAAATATTTGCTAAATAAACTAAAGTTTTTAAAAAATTAACACAATAAAAAGAACAATAACGGGGGGTACTGGTACCGAGTCAATGTGCAGGGGTACAGGTTAGTCGATTGAGGTCATATGTACACTACCGGTCAAGTTTTAGAACACCTACTCATTCAAGGGTTTTTCTTTATTTTTACATTGTTGAATAATAGTGCAGACATCAAAACTATGAAATAACACATGGAATCATGTAGTAACCAAAAATTACAGCTTTGCACACTTGACATTCTCTCAACCAGCTTCACCTCGAATGCTTTTCCAACAGTCTTGAAGGAGTTCCCACATGCTGAGCACTTGTTGGCTGCTTTTCCTTCACTCTACGGTCCGACTCATCCCAACCCATCTGAATTTGGTTGAGGTCAGGGGATTGTGGAGGCCAGGTCATCTGATGCAGCACTGCATCACTCTCCTTCTTGGTAAAATAGCCCTTACACAGCCTGGAGGTGTGTTCGGTCATTGTCCTGTTGAAAAACAAATGATAGTCCCACTAAGCCCAAACCAGACGGGATGGCGTATCGCTGCAGAATGCTGTGGTAGCCATGCTGGTTAAGTTTGCCTTGAATTCTAAATAAATCACAGATAGTGTCACCAGAAAAGCACCTCCACACCATAACACCTCCTCCTCCATGCTTTACGGTGGGAAATACACATGCGGAGATCATCCGTTCATCCACACCACGTCTCAAAAGACACGGCGGTTGGAACCAAGTCTCTTCTTATTGGTGTCCTTTAGTAGTGGTTTCTTTGCAGCAATTCGACCATGAAGGCCTGATTCACACAGAATCCTCTGAACAGTTGATGTTGAGATGTGTCTGTTACTTGAACTCTGAAGCATTTATTTGGGCTGCAATTTCTGAGGCGGGTAACTCTAATGAACGTATCCTCTGCAGCAGAGGTAGCTCTGGGTCTTCCTTTCCTGTGGCGTTCATGAGAGCCAGCGCTTGATGGTTTTTGCGACTGCACTAGAAGAAGCTTGCAAAGTACTTGAAATGTTCCATATTGACCGACCTTCATGTCTTAAATTAATGATGTACTGTCATTTCTCTTTGGTTATTTGAGCTTTTCTTGCCATAATATGGACTTGGTCTTTTACCAAATAGGGCTATCTTCTGTATACTAACCCTACCTTGTCACAACACAACTGATTGGCTCAAATGCATTAAGGAAAGAAATTCCACAAATTAACTTTTAAGAAGGCACACCTGTTAATTGAAATGCATTCCAGGTGACTACCTCATGAAGCTAGTTGAGAGAATGCCACGATTGTGCAAAGCTGCCATCAAGGCAAAGAGAATTTGAAGAATGTGAAATATAAAGTATATTTTGATTTGTTTCTTTTTTGGTTACTACATGATTCCATATGTGTTATTTCATAGTTTTGATGTCTTCACTATTATTCTACAATGTAGAAAATAGTAAACATAATGAAAAACCCTTGAATGAGTAGGTGTTCTAAACTACCCTCTGTAGCACCTTGCGGTCGGATGCCAAGCAGTTGCCATACTAGGCGGTGATGCAACCAGTCAGAATGCTCTCAGTGGTGCAGCTATATAACTTTTTGAGGATCTGAGGACCCATGCCAAATATTTTCAGTTGTCGTGCCCTCTTCACGACTGTCTTGGTGTGTTTGGACCATGATGGTTTGTTGGTGATGTGGACACCAAGGAACTTGAAGCTCTCGACCAGCTCCACTACAGCCCAGTCGATGTGATTGGGGGCGTGGCCCTCCTTTTCCTGTAGTCCAAACTAGTTAAGTGTTGGATAGAAATAGAAAAGAGTGACAAAACATGATGTGACAAAGTACCGTATTTTATTGGTAGAGATAGTCTAGAGTTATAGCTGGGCTTTAAAAAGTACAGTTGTGATTGGTGGACTTGCCATGTGAACTTTCAGCCAAACACAGTTTGAAGCAATAAATGAGTGTAAAATAAGGAGTATTACTACTTTTGAAAAAGCTCAAAATTTGGGCTTTGGAAAAATTGGGTTTTGCAATATGGCTGACCAGCAAATGATTGTGGCCATGAAACAGCAGGAAAGAGAAAGGAACGGAGAGAAATTATGATGCCACTTATTTTCTCTGTGATAAATCTGTAGATAGTTGCATTATTATTATTATTATTATTATTATTTCTATATTATTTTAAAGGTAATTATTGGTTGTATCAGACTAACGTTTTTGCCTTTCTCTTGATAAATTAAGTTTTAATTCTGGTTAGCTCAAAGCCTGCCCTCTCTTCAAAGTGTTTCCTATAGATATCTTCCAAATCAGAAGATGGATAGTGAGATATTTATTTATTTACATTCTCAAGAAAAAGGAATATTTCTGATTTCTTATTTTTATTTTTTTTACTTGAATAATGATAATGTTTTTAAGATAATGTATTTATATTTATACTTAAGATAACATGGTATTTTCTTTTCTTAATTTTTTTGCCTCTTCAGCCTATAGTTACTTGCAATATTTATCTCATTGAAGATAATGTCCCAGTATCTCAGATTTGTAGCTCATTGTACACAAGTTAAGCATTCCAATATGATGCTTATGTAACAAACATCTCAATAAAGTGCAATATATGAAATTTGTGTGTAGTTTTTTGTTTTGAGGCAAGATAACACACACACAATGTAGTATTTGGCAGGCACAGAGTTTCAGCAAATGTGTATTACAGATATATTTAAACTATAAATATAGGGTTTACAAACTGCTTATAAATAAATAATAAGTCGTCCTATATCTTCTACAGTAGCCTTTGATCAATTGGTGGTTAAGTTAAATGGAATGCACAGTCTCTGCAACATACAGTGGCGACCCGTTATTGAGCCCCACCTGTTTTGAGACCCACATTTTGAAAAATATATATATTGTGTATATAAACACCCCCGGTCAAAAGTTTGGAATATTACTAATTCAAGGGTTTTTCTTTATTTTCACTGTTTTTTACATTGTAGAATAAAAGTGAACACATCAAAACTATGACAAAACACATATGGAATCATGTAGTAACCAAAGAAATGTTAAACAAATCAAAATATATTTCATATTAGAGATTCTTCAAATAGCCACCCTTTGCCTTGATGACAGCTTTGCACACTCATGGCATTCTCTCAACCTTACGCAATCGCCAAGTTTAAGTCCTTAGTAAGGGTAGACATCCAACATTTCGGCCCTTTTGGTCCATTCATAGAGTTATATTACAAGTGCCCTTCCAAGAAGGCTCAAGGTCATTGGCCACAGAAATGATGTCAAATCATGTTATTTGTACAGTAGCTTTGATTGGACTGATCATGTCAACATCTTACTTTCACAATCTTAGCTAGCAGTCGTCATCATGAATCAAGTCTACTGGCAAATCATTTTTTATCCTTGTCATTTGAAGAGAAATAATGAAGAGAAAATATATATGATCTGCGCTCATCGGCCATTGGACATAAACATTGCACAACAACTTGGAGATCGCAAATTCATCAATGAGTGATTTTGAAGGAATCTGTAACCGTATTGCATTAAAACTGGGAAGTCGGAAATAAACAGCTCAAACTGGGAAAATACGTTTTGAAGGGTCATTAAACACGGAATTGTAAATCCGGCATCTTTCTCTTTGATAACAAAATTTGCCCATGAAGGACTGCCCTGCCACTTTCCTGTTCAACCACATCACAACAACGTGAGTCCAAAGATGTCTTATGCAGCTGCTTCATAAATTATGTAGGATGCCATAGAGATATGTATACTGTAGCTAAGAAAGTAATACTAAGTGTATGTTGTGTAGTAAGCTCTTAGTAGCCCATGTGCCTCACCCTAATAATTTGGTCTATTTTCACCTCTTAATTTCGCCTACTGTTCTGACTCAGTGGTGCACATGTAGACTATAACCTGTTTTTGAGAAATTGAATCATTGAATATTGTAAAAGCTTTCATTGTCTGCTTGTATGCCCCTTATGCCATAGTTTGTACATCTCAATTGTCAGTAGAAACGAGATTTGTTTAAGCAAGTCAGCAATATCAGCTATGTTTTTTGAAAAGGCAGTAAAGGAGGCTGAAGGAACTGTTTTGCTGCCAGACAAGGCTCCACTGAGCAGTGGTAAGATGTTGGGACTGCTGTTGGGACTCTGCCGTTGGGACAGCTTTATGTAGGCCCTAACAGTTTGTGGTCACCGTTATAGTGCAATTAATGCATTGTTTAGTGTTGTGTAGGGGCTTTGCTGGCATGCATCTGAAACTATTTTTTTTTGCCCCACCAAGATTTACATGCTAAAATCGCCAATGGCAACATATCATCTGCTTTTTATATGTAAATATTCTACATCATACAGTATATCCCAATGCTATGAGGTGCTGATAGGAGCGAGCTGATATCATTGGGAGCAGTGTTTCCTCTGGAAAGAATGTAGCAGTGGCGGCAAGAAGCTCAGTTCTGGTGACTTTTCTGACACACATTCTACTCCAAAATGAATTAAAATAAAATTATGCTGACACCCTCTAAAATATAAATTCCACCTCCAGAAATGAGCCCAATAACATATTGGTAAAATTATTTGTTAAGATGATTTTAACACATGCCTATATAATGTAAGCCCAAGTTACCCTACAATTGATATGAACCCCCCCCCCGGGGATCAATAAAGTACCTATCTATCTATCTATCTATCTATCTATCTATCTATCTATCTATCTATCTATCTATCTATCTATCTATCTATCTATCTATCTATCTATCTATCTATCTATCTATCTATCTATCTATCTATCTATCTATCTATCTATCTATCTATCTATCTATCTATCTATCTATCTGTCTATCTATCCGCATTTAGCCCTATGCACTCATAGTGAATTACAGGGTAGTAACGGGCTTAACCATGCCACTGCTAAAAAAAAACTCCAGGTTTACAATGGTGTATTTCGCGCATATTTACGAGTTGAGAAATAAATACATTAGGAATGGAAAGCTGGGAGCCCCCTCTTTTTAAGAAAGTCCATTAAAACGGCTGTTTTCCCGATTGCAAGAGTTGTTGTGCATTGACTCCTTGTCAGAATGCATTAGTCGTTTTGTTTCCAGAGGAAAACTAAACGTGTGATGTTCTAGCATCCTAGGCACAAATATTTTTTCATGTTCCTTATTTTTGTTGAGTGTCGGCAATGATTTTGCCACAGATAAAACAGAGAACACTGATTTTGCCGTGGTGGGTCTAAAGTATCAGTTTGTCACTTTCACGAGGTTGGAGTACCAACATGTTCAAATACGTAAGAGATTAGATCGAAATCTAAATTGTGCCTTTAGATTTCTAGAAAAGTAATAGCTATGTAAGTTATTTGTTTATATATATATTTTCTGGTCTGTTTCCCAAGCGTTCCCGGAAGTCTCGTGGTGTTGCGCCTCTGGGTTTAGAAACTCTGTGATCATGCCCTCCAACACCCCGCCTACACGTTCCAAAAAGTGTTTGACCGAACCCTGACGTGACCAATGAGAAAAGTAAGTTCCGTTGAGGGCGGGTAGTTTGGGATTCATTGGGGGAAGGACTTCCTTCGTAGTTGCTCTTGGATGGCACCTTCGCTGTTTAGGTGACACGTAACTAAAGTTAAAGGCCTCCGAAATATCGGGATTTTGACTTCTGCTACAGGGCTTGGCAAAGTCTGAACGCGTTGCACTGGGAATCTGTTACATCCTATCTGGTTTTGTTTCAGAATAGAGTGGTGCGCATTGTTTCTACATTGCGCACACTGACAAATTCTGCTTCTCATGCAATATCGGAGATAGTTTGTTGTGTAGTCAAATGAAAATCCAAGGAGAAGTAACAACTAACTGGGATTCCTTCGTGGATGTGGCTACACCGTGTTGTGGGTTAAAATGTCTTCACTAAACTTCCCCCAACTCTAAAGTGTTTCTGCTCCCTCTATTTCTAATAATGCTTGGGGACGACTGAAGTGAGAAGGGGCTTGAGAGGTAGTAGTACAAAATTAAGACGAAGTTTCCACAGAGCGGGAGATTGCTTGTGCAGGCAGCGGGGAGGGGAGTAATTCAACCATGGGGAACGGAGTGTGTTCTCGGAGGCAGCGGAGAATCTTCCAGTCTCTCCTTCTTATCACCGTGGTTTTCGGGATGATTTACGGAGGGATGATATCGTATGAGATGCACAAACAGCTGAAGAGGACAGAGGCGATGGCTGTCAAGTACCAGCAGCATCAAGAGTCGCTCTCGGCGCAGCTTCAAGGTAAACGTTTTCCCCAGCTGAGGTTTGAATAAATAAGGAGAGAATGAGGAGTTCGAATGGGTGACTTGTATTTACTTTTATGACTTTCTTGACATTCTTCTTTACCGATTTCTGCTTTTACTAAAATATATCAGTTGCTTTTGAAACAATGTTGCGAGGGTTGAAATTGTCCCTGCCACAGCGGTGACTCCTTGTTGGCGTTGGCTGGATCACTTTACTATATTGAGAGGGTGGGTGGACTTGTCTGTTTGGATGCAGTACTCATCAGCTGAGTTTAGCACACATAATTCACCCACCTAGCCTATAGACTAGTATAAATATGTACCAGTGCCTACGAGGTTTTGAATTTGGTCGAGTCCCATGGCATGTCGAGAGGGGTTCTTTGATAAAGGAATTATGGCTGCAAAGTAGGACACACCTGGTGGCCTCAGTGTGCGCTGCACCTCTGGAAACCTCGCTTGTCACCTCAACGTCAGACAGGTACTAGGCTGGCATTCTAAACTCATAGGTTCTAAACTCACACTGTTCAATTTCCACATACTTTGTTATATAATTTAGGTTAGGCTGCACACGATTCTTGTTCCATGTTTTAAATGTACTCTATGCCTGGTTGGACAGTGAAATAAGAATACATGGACCATTTCAAATGGATTGGATAGCCCTTCACTCACATTATGTCAGGGGTAACTCACATCACCCTACTCACATCGTTGTGGAGTGGTGATCCCGTTCCCCTGACTGGCATTCAATATCTATTCTCTGCTGTTGATACCATTAATGTGACCTACAGTAACTTTTAGAGATGGACTGTTACTCAGTCTTTGGGGGAATATTGATAGTTTACCCTTTTAGCAACAGAACAGCCATTAACTGCCATACACTACTAGGGCTTTTGCTGGCTTCAACTCGGATAATGTCTCTGGTGGCCCTAGTTCCACTCAATAGGCTACTGCATTTTAATGTTCTCCACTAGACATTTAGGAGACACTCTCATGCAGAACATTTTACAATACCTGCATTGAAGTGAGGAAGCTAAGTCTCAATTAAAAGGGATTTATCAGTCAGAAATAAATTGTTATATTAGGAGTCCTAATCTGAAGTTGCATTTTTCTTATGAAACAGCAAGAAGGGTGACTAGAGACACTAGACAGTGAAACATAAGGACGAGTACGGTTGCACGTTTTAGGGAATATTCAGAGGTGGAAACTTTCCGTGGGAATTAACGGGAATATATGGGAAATAACATAAATATATGCAAATTAATATTAATACCATTTAAATGTAGATGTTTTTTGCATTGGATATATTTACCATATCATATGGAGACAGAAACATAAACCTTTTACCTTATCATAAGTAGACATAATTGCAAATGATTAAATCCTTTGAATAGAAAAAATAAAATATATATATCCATTGTTTTCAGTGCCATGATGTCCTTGAGGAGCAGATTCAATGCATGAGCAGCACAGCCAATGGGTGTGATGTGAGGGTAGGACTCCTCCACTTTAGACCAAGCAGCCTTTATGTTCGCACCATTGTCTGTCATCAGTGCAAATACTTTCTGTGATCCAAGGTCATTGATGACTGCCTTCAGCTCATCTGCGGTGTAGAGACCGGTGTGTCTGTGCTCTTGTAGAATACTGGTTGAGGGGTGGAGATGATTTAGTTAATTATTCCTTGCCCACGATCATTCGACCACCCATCAGAGATGATTGCAATACAGTCTGCTTTCTCTATGATTTGCTTGACATTCACTTGAACTCTGTTGAACTCTGCATCCAGCAAATGAGTAGAAAAAGCATGTCTGGTTGGAGGGGTGTATGCTGGGCGAAGAACATTTAGAAATCTCTTCCAATACACATTGCCCGTGAGCATCAGAGGTGAACCCGTTGCATACACAGCTCGAGTAAGACATTCATCAGCATTTCTCTGACTACATTCCTCCATTGAGTCAAAAAAACTTCTGATTCCAGGAGGACCATGAGCTGTTTCTATCGATAAGGTGTCTTCATCATTTTCACCTAGAATAGAAGTAGAGGGACTTTTGTCAGAGGTTGCTTGTTGTGAGCGCTGAGGGAGCTTTATGCACTTGGCCAGATGACTCTGCGTCTTTGTTGCATTCTTCACATATGATTTGACACAGTATTTGCAAATGTACACAGCTTTTCCTTCTACATTAGCTGCAGTGAAATGTCTCCACACATCAGATAGTGCCTGTGGAATTTTCCTGTAAAGATTAGGAAAAAAAACCAAATACAATTCCATGTACAGATAAATAGTTAAGCAGTTAGATTAAACGACTCCTTTTGTAAGATACATTTTTTTAAATTAAACATGTATGGAAACAGGTGAATTAACACTCCTCAGTTAGCAGGCTCAAGCAAGCTAAAACCCACATGGTAGCAAAAACTAACTAGCAGAAATTGCTAACAAGTTAAGTTAAATGATTTAAACATACTTTGCTGTCGGCTACTATTTACTAGTTAACAAAAAAGCATGTATGTCATATATATTTCCCCCACCCAGTATTGTAATCAAAACTTACCAGAAAGCATATAGTCCTTGGCTCAGACAGTGTAGTAGTGTGGGCTCAATAGCATCTCCTGTACAAGATCTTGAGAATCAACTGTACATGTGATGGAAGAGTGCACTGCACATGTGATGGAAGAATGCACTGTGCATGCAGAGGGTTGCAATTCCATTGAATTGGGGATAGTTTAACCAAAATATGCCACAAGACCTAGAATTGCCTTATGTGTATCCCACATCAAAGGTTCACTTTTATAAGCTAACCTTTTTGATGAATTTAAGCAAAATTCCCCAAATTCCCGGGGATTAACTTCCGACCCTTTGCAACCATAAGGACAAGTGTTTTTTTTTTTCATTGAAAGAGAAAGAGGCCACTGAGGATGGCCCTGGAACTCTCCTAACCTTTCATCCCAACAACCCTCTCTCTCTGATCACGTACTCACTCCTGTATGTGTGTGGGAAATACAAAGGGAGAAAGATGGATATTATTGCCATGAGGAGAGATACCTTGCATGCTCAGTCATCTCTTTGTCTTCACCAGTTGTGGTGGAGGAGGAAGGTGTAGCTACTGTATCGGGTAGGGACACCTGAGAGAGGGAGCGGCTCTGGTAGGGACACCTGAGAGAGGGAGCGGCTCGGGTAGGGACACCTGAGAGAGGGAGCGGCTCGGGTAGGGACACCTGAGAGAGGGAGCGGCTCGGGTAGGGACACCTGAGAGAGGGCTACAATACGTAGAGATGATGTCATTTGTTATTATACATTATGTAGGCATCCTGGTAAACTTACCCTGTAAGCTGAAAGAAGAGTCTTGAAAAGGACACTAGCTCCAGAAGTCCTAAAGGCCCTTCCTCTCAGACCAACCTCAGTTCCACTCTCTGTACACACCTTACATACCTGGTTTCTCCCCTAGCCAGGTGAGTAGTTAGAGTAAGGGGAATTGAAGGTAGCCTACCTGTAGCCGACTACACAGGCCCCCTCTGCACCTGTAGAATGCCGCCCTGTCTGTTTGAAGATCGAGCCAGATGTCACCTGTACGAGGGGGAGGGGGAGATTGGACCTGAGTCCAGCTCTACCAACCAGACGTCCACTCTCTGTACCGGTCTGTCTAACCTGTATAGGGTTGCTCAGGGGAGTAGAATTACAATGAAGGTGGAGCCCAGCCCACTACACATACCTTCACACGAGTTATGTGAGAGTGTGTGATCTGACACTGGGCCCAGTTCACCCTGACCAGCTCAGTCCCCAGAAACCAAAGATCAATTTCATAGTGTGCCTTCTGTTCTCTCTGGCTATACACTTTACCATTGGGGACACACACTGTGTTTACCATTGGGGACACACACTGTGTTTACCATTTAATGTATAGTGTAACTGAAGGGCAATTCCACAGTAACGGAATTACACATTAAAATGTATCACAAACAACCATTGATTTCAAAGTTTAACAAACTATAAAACTCTATGCACATGGATTACTTTTAACAATTTCCACTGAAAGATTTACAAAAACTAATTTAAAGATGCGCCGCCTGGTTGCAAAAATGTTTGTCTAATTTCAGTTTCTGTAACAAAACAAGCCTGTATAGTATAGAGACCATCTAAACCTCTGTGACATGATCTTTTCCATAACCAGATATGTCAGTTTCAGCGTTTTGACCCGAAAGTTAAAGAGAAAAAACTCAACTTAAGAGAGAGCGCACCTTTTAAAATATCTACCACTTCTTAGTCTTGCTTTCAATGACAATGGCAGATCTATAATTCACATTTCAGCTTTAATGGAAGAACTGTGCAGATAACAGTGAATGCTATCTGATAACAGTGAAGGCTCTCTGATAACAGTGAAGGGATAACAGTGAAGGGATAACAGTGAAGGCTCTCTGATAACAGTGAAGGGATAACAGTGAAGGCTCTCTGATAACAGTGAAGGCTCTCTGATAACAGTGAAGGCTCTCTGATAACAGTGAAGGCTCTCTGATAACAGTGAAGGGATAACAGTGAAGGCTCTCTGATAACAGTGAAGGCTCTCTGATAACAGTGAAGGCTCTCTGATAACAGTGAAGGGATAACAGTGAAGGCTCTCTGATAACAGTGAAGGCGCTCTGATAACAGTGAAGGCGCTCTGATAACAGTGAAGGCTCTCTGATAACAGTATCTGTAAGGAAAAGCTGTTAGAAGGAACAAGTTGAATCTACTGCTCAGATTTTCCAGGTGGTATTACAGGGAGAACAGGTAGTGTGGGATATTTTCACTCTACCCCTTTAAAGTCTGGGGAAACACAGTGGTCAGGTATTCTGCCACACTGTACTCTCTGTTTAGGGCCAAATAGCATTCTAGTTTGCTCTGTTTTTTGGTAAATTCTCTCTCTCTCTCTCTCTCTCTCTCAATTTAAGGGGATTTATTGACATGGCAAAATAGGTTTACCTTGCCAAAGCAAGTGAAATAGATAATAAACAAAAGTGAAATAAACAATAAAAAGTTCCAAAAGAATAGACATTTCAAATGTCATATGTATATATACAGTGTTGTAACGATGTGAAAATAGTTAAAGTACATTGTGTTGTAGTTGTATTTACAATGGTGTATGTTCTTCACTGGTTTCCCTTTTCTTGTGGTAACAGGTCACACATCTTGCTGCTGTGATGTCACACTGTGGTATTTCACCCAGTAGGTATGGGAGTTTATCAAAATTGGGTTTGTTTTCTAATTCTTTGTGGATCTGTGTAATCTGAGGGACATATGTGTCTCTAATATGGTTATATATTTGGCAGGAGGTTAGGAAGTGCAGCTCAGTTTCCACCTCATTTTGTGGGCAGTGTGCACATAGTCTGTCTTCTCTTGAGAGCCAGGTCTGCCTACAGCGGCCTTTCTCAATAGCAAGGCTATGCTCACTGAGTCTGTACATAGTCAAAGCTTTGCTTAAGTTTGGGTCAGTCACAGTGGTCAGGTATTCTGCCACTGTGTACTCTCTGTTTAGGGCCAAATGGCATTGTAGTTTGACATATTAAAAAAAAAATATATATATATATTTCCAATGTGCCAAGTAGTTCTCTTTTTGTTTTCTCATGATTTGGTTGGGTCTAATTGTGTTGCTGTCCTGGGGCTCTGTGGGGTCTGTTTGTGTTTGTGAACAAAGCCCCAGGATCAGTTTGCTTACGGTTCTCTTCTCCAGGTTATTTTCTCTGTAGGTGATGGCTTTGTTATGGAAGGTTTGGGAATCGCTTCCTTTTAGGTGGTTGAAGAATTTAATGTATCTTTTCTGGATTTTAATCATTCTCTCTCTCTCTCTCATAGACAAAAACTTAGACTAATAGTTTTGCTAAGAACCTTTTAGAAATAAAGTTTATCCTCCTGACATGCCGTTCTGCTTGTAAAATTATTACCACCTTTACCCACTATGGGATCTGAGAGAACTGGGGTTAGGTAAAGGTGAGAGCTCAATCTCTGTGACATCATACTATGGAGTATCACACCTGACCACCAATCAATGATGGCAATTCCATAATACACATTCTGAACCAATACAGAACACACGGACTCATTGACACACACACACACACACACAGTAGATAGACACAGGAAGGGATCTGTTTGCTTGTTCAAAGCAATTATCTCTGTGTGTGTGTGTGTATTAAGTCTAAGTGTTTATCATACAGCTTTCTGTTTAGCTTCAACTCCAGATGGCTCTGTGAGAACATCCTCACACATTAACAGTTTTCTCTCTCTCTTCCCCTCCGTCTTTCTCCTCACTTTCTTTTCTCAGTGGTGTATGAGCATCGTTCGCGGCTAGAGAAGTCTCTGCAGAAGGAACGTGTGGAGCACAAGAAGGCCAAAGACGGTGAGAGAGACAGACAGCAGTCAATAGTGTCTAAATTACTACGTGAAGTACACCTATCCTCAATTATACACTCTTTTCAACCGTGGTTATTCCATCATTTTGTTCCCTCCTTTCTCCAACAGATTATCTAGTGAATAAACTTGAAGCCCAACAGTCACTGAACAAGGAGAAGGTAGGCCTGAGTCCCTAACTCTAGTACTCGTGATAGAAAGTTACGCAGTTAAATTCAGCAGTAATGTGCCCATCTGTTTAGTAGGAACGATATCACTCTTTCTGCTGTGGGCTGAAATGCCTCTTATGAGTGGAGTGTGGTTGTTATTCATAATATTAAAGGAGGAGTGGAGACAGGGATTGTACATGTTGTTGATAATATTAAAGGAGGAGTGGAGACAGGGATTGTACATGTTGTTGAGATATATATATATATATATATACACACACACACACACACACACACACACACACACAGTGGGGAGAACAAGTATTTGATACACTGCCGATTTTGCAGGTTTTCCTACTTACAAAGCATGTAGAGGTCTGTAATTTTTATCATAGGTACACTTCAACTGTGAGAGACTATCCTGGTTTCTAAAAATCCAGAAAATCACATTGTATGATTTTTAAATAATTAATTTGCATTTTATTGCATGACATAAGTATTTGATCACCTACCAACCAGTAAGAATTCCGGCTCTCACAGACCTGTTAGTTTTTCTTTAAGAAGCCCTCCTGTTCTCCACTCTTTACCTGTATTAACTGCACCTGTTTGAACTTGTTACCTGTATAAAAGACACCTGTCCACACACTCAATCAAACAGACTCCAACCTCACCACAATGTCCAAGACCAGAGAGCTGTGTAAGGACATCAGGGATAAAATTGTAGACCTGCACAAGGCTGGGATGGGCTACAGGACAATAGGCAAGCAGCTTGGTGAGAAGGCAACAACTGTTGGCGCAATTATTAGAAAATGGAAGAAGTTCAAGATGACGGTCAATCTCACTCGGTCTGGGGCACCATGCAAGATCTCACCTCGTGGGGCATCAATGATCATGAGGAAGGTGAGGGATCAGCCCAGAACTACATGGCAGGACCTGGTCAATGACCTGAAGAGAGCTGGGACCACAGTCTCAAAGAAAACCATTAGTAACACACTACGCCGTCATGGATTAAAATCCTGCAGCGCACGCAAGGTCCCCCTGCTCAAGCCAGCGCATGTCCAGGCCCGTCTGAAGTTTGCCAATGACCATCTGGATGATCCAGAGGAGGAATGGGAGAAGGTCATGTGGTCTGATGAGACAAAAATTGAGCTTTTTGGTCTAAACTCCACTCGCCGTGTTTGGAGGAAGAAGAAGGATTAGTACAACCCCAAGAACACCATCCCAACCGTGAAGCATGGAAGTGGAAACATCATTCTTTGGGGATGCTTTTCGGCAAAGGGGACAGGACGACTGCACCGTATTGAGGGGAGGATGGATGGGGCCATGTATCGATAGATCTTGGCCAACAACCTCCTTCCCTCAGTAAGAGCATTGAAGATGGGTCGTGGCTGGGTCTTCTAGCATGACAACGACCCGAAACACACAGCCAGGGCAACTAAGGAGTGGCTCCGTAAGAAGCATCTCAAGGTCCTGGAGTGGCCTAGCCAGTCTCCAGACCTGAACCCAATAGAAAATCTTTGGAGGGAGCTGAAAGGAGGAGTGGGCCAAAATCCCTGTGCAGTGTGTGCAAACCTGGTCAAGAACTACAGGAAACGTATGATCTCTGTAATTGCAAACAAAGGTTTCTGTACCAAATATTAAGTTCTGCTTTTCTGATGTATCAAATACTTATGTCATGCAATAAAATGCAAATTAATTACTTAAAAATCATACAATGTGATTTTGGGGATTTTTGTTTTAGATTCCGTCTCTCACAGTTGAAGTGTACCTATGATAAAAATTACAGACCTCTACATGCTTTGTAAGTGGGAAAACCTGCAGAATCGGCAGTGTATCAAATACTTGTTCTCCCCACTGTGTGTGTGTGTGTGTGTGTGTGTGTGTGTGTGTGTGTGTGTGTGTGTATGTATATATATATATATTTTTTTTTTTGTTGTTAAACAGCAGGACTCCAGCAGCAGATTCAACTCCTTACATGGGCAGCACCAGATGCTGAAGGTCAGTAAGAACACACACACATACAAACACACACACACACACACACTGACCCACCCTCTGTCCTTGTTGTTTTAGAAGCAGCATGAGGACCTGAAGAAGCAGTACTATGACCTGCAGGAGCAGCATCAGATTCAGGGAGAGGACCACGGCAAGGCCTTGGATGAACACAAGGACCGCTTCGACAAACTACAACAGACCAAAGAGATGGAAGTCTCCAAACTCAAAGGTACACACACACACACACACACACACACACACACAGAGTGGGCTCCCAAGTGGCGCAGCGGTCTAAGACACTGTATCTCAGTGCTAGAGGCGTCACTACAGACAACCTGGTTTGAATCCAGACTCTATCACAACCGGCCGTGATTGGGAGTCCCATAGGGTGGTGCACATTTGTCCCAGTGTTGTCCGAGTTTGGCCAGTGTAGGCCGTCTTTGTAAATAATAATTTGTTCTTAACTGACTTGCCTAGTTAAATAAAGGTGAAATAAAAACAGAGACACAAACAGGAGGACATGAGTAAATACTAGCAGGCCTTTGTCTCCCTCTACTGACTTGGGGCAGTGCTACAGTTTGGAGTAGAGACATGATACAATGGCATAATAACATTGTAATAATTATAGTATGGTGTTTATGTGTGTTTTGTTATTGCTGTAGAGAATGTGTATAATCTGCGAGAGGAAAATAAGCAGCTGAGGAAAGCACACCAGGACATCCATGTCCAGTTGCAGGATGCACGGGTGAGTATTGGGAGTACTGGGTATTAGTGCTGAGTACTGGGAGTACTGGGAATTAGTGCTGAGTACTGGGAATTAGTGCTGAGTACTGGGAATTAGTGCTGAGTACTGGGAATTAGTGCTGAGTACTGGGAATTAGTGCTGAGTACTGGGAATTAGTGCTGAGTACTGGGAATTAGTGCTGAGTACTGGGAATTAGTGCTGAGTACTTGGAATTAGTGCTGAGTACTGGGAGTACTTGGAATTAGTGCTGAGTACTGGGAGTACTTGGAATTAGTGCTGAGTACTGGGAGTACTTGGAATTAGTGCTGAGTACCTGGAATTAGTGCTGAGTACCTGGAATTAGTGCTGAGTACCTGGAATTAGTGCTGAGTACATGGAATTAGTGCTGAGTACCTGGAATTAGTGCTGAGTACCTGGAATTAGTGCTGAGTACTGGGAATTAGTGCTGAGTACTGGGAATTAGTGCTGAGTACTGGGAATTAGTGCTGAGTACTGGGAATTAGTGCTGAGTACTGGGAATTAGTGCTGAGTACTGGGAATTAGTGCTGAGTACTGGGAGTACTTGGAATTAGTGCTGAGTACTGGGAATTAGTGCTGAGTACTGGGAATTAGTGCTGAGTACTGGGAGTACTTGGAATTAGTGCTGAGTACTGGGAATTAGTGCTGAGTACTGGGAATTAGTGCTGAGTACTGGGAATTAGTGCTGAGTACTGGGAATTAGTGCTGAGTACTGGGAATTAGTGCTGAGTACTGGGAATTAGTGCTGAGTACTGGGAATTAGTGCTGAGTACTGGGAATTAGTGCTGAGTACTGGGAGTACTGGGAACTAGTGCTGAGTACTGGGAGTACTTGGAATTAGTGCTGAGTACCTGGAATTAGTGCGGAGTACTGGGAATTAGTGCGGAGTACTTGGAATTAGTGCTGAGTACTGGGAGTACTTGGAATTAGTGCTGAGTACTGGGAGTACTTGGAATTAGTGCTGAGTACCTGGAATTAGTGCTGAGTACCTGGAATTAGTGCGGAGTACCTGGAATTAGTGCGGAGTACTGGGAATTAGTGCTGAGTACTGGGAGTACTTGGAATTAGTGCTGAGTATTGGGAGTACTTGGAATTAGTGCTGAGTATTGGGAGTACTTGGAATTAGTGCTGAGTATTGGGAGTACTTGGAATTAGTGCTGAGTACTGGGAGTACTGGGAATTAGTGCTGAGTACTGGGAGTACTGGGAATTAGTGCTGAGCTATTAACCAGCATGTTTTTTTGGGGGGGGGGGGTTAAAAACAACTAATTTACCGACTTCGGTTCAATTACTTGAATTCCATTTACTTATTTTTTTTGCCAAATGCGCGGTTTCTCTAGAGAGAAATCTAGTCATTCACGAGAGAATTCAACTCTAGAACTATGGGACGCTGGGTTGAATGGAGTTGTAGTTTTCACTAAACATATATTAAACAGTCTTATTTTGGACCTAAGCTTATTGCCTGGTTTCCCGCCTTTGGGACAACGACTCCCATTGTTAGGGCGGAGACATGAGCATCTCGTCATTATATACAGATTTCTGGACGGATACACTTTTACTGCCTGAGCAGAGATGAGATGATGACATTAAGGAATGAAAAATAATAAAGTAATATTACACAAATTATTTCATAGTAATTTCCTATAGTTCTATTGATGTCTGCCCAATGTGGACCTAACAGGGACAATGGAATATTTCTAATGTTTTGGTAATTGAATGTTCACTATTTTTGCCTTTGGAATTTCCATGAAAAAGCTCTACAATTATTGTAATTTCATTATTGCATTTAAATCATCGAAAACCATGATTACATTTTAAAAATCGAACCTAAACCGAACAGACCTCAAAAAGCACTACTGGTAATATGACAGTACAACCTGGAATTGTATGTAAAAAAAAAAAAAAAAAAAAATTATAGATATGAAATATGGAAGAAGCTCTCTTAAGGTCATTGGAAATCTAGGAGTATCCATCACCATGTTATTTTTTTATCTTTTATTATTATTATTATTATTATTACAGATAGTACATAAGGACTTGAAGGCTACCCATGATCAGCTTGCACTGACGCTAGAGGACCACAAGAGTGCGCTGGCCGCAGCTCAGGTAGGCAGACGCTGCACTGTGTGGGGGTATGATGGTTCTTTCTAACCTGATATCTAGGGACTATCCTGGTTTCTAACCTGATATCTAGGGACTATCCTGGTTTCTAACCTGATATCTAGGGACTATCCTGGTTTCTAACACGATATCTAGGGACTATCCTGGTTTCTAACACGATATCTAGTGACTATCCTGGTTTCTAACACGATATCTAGTGACTATCCTGGTTTCTAACATGATATCTAGTGACTATCCTGGTTTCTAACACGATATCTAGTGACTATCCTGGTTTCTAACATGATATCTAGTGACTATCCTGGTTTCTAACATGATATCTAGTGACTATCCTGGTTTCTAACATGATATCTAATGACTATCCTGGTTTCTAACATGATATCTAGTGACTATCCTGGTTTCTAACACGATATCTAGTGACTATCCTGGTTTCTAACACGATATCTAGTGACTATCCTGCTTTCTAACACGATATCTAGTGACTATCCTGCTTTCTAACACGATATCTAGTGACTATCCTGGTTTCTAACATGATATCTAGTGACTATCCTGGTTCCTAACATGATATCTAGTGACTATCCTGGTTTCTAACATGATATCTAGTGACTATCCTGGTTTCTAACACGATATCTAGTGACTATCCTGGTTTCTAACACGATATCTAGTGACTATCCTGGTTTCTAACACAATATCTAGTGACTATCCTGGTTTCTAACATTATATCTAGTGACTATCCTGGTTTCTAACATGATATCTAGTGACTATCCTGGTTTCTAACATGATATCTAGTGACTATCCTGGTTTTTAACACAATTTCTAGTGACTATCCTGGTTTCTAACATGATATCTAGTGACTATCCTAGTTTCTAACATGATATCTAGTGACTATCCTGGTGAAGGACAAAAAGGCATGACTCTCGGAGGGGAAGTGTCGGTCACCCTGTGTGTGTCTGTCTGGGGGTTTGGGCAACAGGAGGACGGGCATCAGGTGGTTTGGTTCAATAAGGGGTGTCTGAGCTTGGGACAACAAACAAGAAATGTTTGATAAATGGGGTATTATGGCTTCACTGGTCCAGTCCATTGATTTGGGCTGGGCTAAGATGTCTTGCCATCTGTAGGTGCTGTCCCTCTGCATATCTGCTGCCTGCCTGTCCCCCTCACAAGATTACCTCTCGTTTCTCACCTCTGACCCCTGATCTTCTGACTTCCTTGACGCTCTCTTCCTGTTTCTGAGGAGACTGCCTTCTAATGCTCTTCTAACCTTCAGCTAACCTTTGCTCATGCAAGTTTGCAATTGCCCTTCAATAAATCTGACTTAATGCATGTCCTGGCTTCACTATTTTCTTATGGTTATTTAATAGTTGACTGAAGGTTGTCTGATGGTCTCTCCTCAGGTCCAGATAGATGAGTTTAAACAACTCAAAGAGACCCTGATCCGAATGCCCAGCCTTCGACATGATCAAAACCCCACCCACCAACAGGCCCAGCCTGCTGCTCTATTGGCCGTGCCCCATGAACATGGCACGCCCCTACCACAATCAGCTGCCTTATTGGCTGAGCCCCAAGTAGAAGTACACACCCACGAGGAAGAACATGGGGACACACAGTCCAGGGTAGAGGAGGCTGGTCTTTGTTGGCACACATTTGAATCTGTCATGTTATTTTGTGACACTGTCACACACACACACACACACACACACACAGACACACACACACACACAGACACACTAACACATACTCTCATCTTATCTAACCTACTCTCTTCTTCTAATAACCAGTTGCATCTGCAGGAAGAGGTGGGCAAGCCAGAGTTCCAGTCTCAGCCTGCAGGGTCCCACCATGCCGAGAAGGAGAAAGAGGGTTATGGAGAGGCAGAGGGCGAGGCAGAGAGAAGGAGAGAGCTGGCAGAGGAAGAGATGGAGCAGGCTGGTCAGCCCCAGAAGCTGGAGGAGGAATCTGAACAACCACAGGAGGACGAGGTGTTGGAGGCAGAACACGACCAGCCAGACGACAACGCTCTGGACCGTCAGAGACACCAACCACAACTGGTAATAACCAGTTAGAACTGCTTAATACAAGCTCTTTAGAACAGCTTTAGAACAGCTTTAGAACGGCTTAATACAAGGTCTTTAGAACAGCATTAGAACAGCTTAATACAAGCTCTTTAGAACAGCATTAGAACGGCTTTAGAACAGCTTAATACAAGCTCTTTAGAACGGCTTTAGAACGGCTTTAAAACAGCTTTAGAACAGCTTTAGAACAGCTTAATACAAGCTCTTTAGAACAGCACTAGAATATATTGTCTCTCTGGTTTCCCCAGGATCCACAAAATGACGTCCACCTCGTTCCCGAAACCCACTTCCAGCAGGAGGCCCACGTGGCCCAGGCCCAGGTGGAGCGGGTGAAGTCTGCCTATGAGCAGCAGCAGGAGCAGCAGCGCCTGGAGGCTGAGAGGGCCCAGAGGACGAGGGAGCTCCAGCTGCGCCAGGAGGCCCTGCAGGCCCAGAGAATGAGCGTTCAGAGGGAGAGAGAGCTGCGTCTGAAAGCTCAGCACGAGAGAGAGGAGCAGCAGCATCGAGAGGCGGACCGTCAGGAACAGCTACTGAAGGAAGAGCAGCTCAGGTCAGAGGGCAAGGGGCAGGAGTCAAAGGTTATGTAGAGGTCACAAAAAGGTCTTAGTTAAATTCAATACAATTAATCACTTATTGAAAAGAATTTGGCCCCACAACATACCCATATGGAATGGTGTTACAATATGTTGTAATGTTATGTTCTTCAGGAAGAAGAGTGACTATGAGAATATGAACAATGACATCGTCCAGGTTGATGAAGAAACTCATATTGATGATGACGAAGGTGAGAGAATCAATCAATCAATCAAGTCACCAAAAATGTTCTGTCTGGATTCTGGAACCATTTTAAAGAGACTGATATTGACATTTAGACAAAATGTATGTTTTTTTCTGTGAATTTGACTGAATGAGACCTTGACAAATGTGATTGTATATACTGTACAGTGCATTCAGAAAGTATTCAGACCCCTTTACTTTTTTCACATTTTGTTACATTACAGCCTTATTCTGAAATTGATTAAATCAATGTTTTTCCTTATCAATCTACACACACTACCCCATAATGACAAAGCGAAAACAGTATTAAAAATAAAAAACAGAAATGCCCTATTTACATAAGTATTCAGACATTTACTCTGAGACTCGAAATTGAGCTCAGGTGCATCCTGTTTCCATTGATCATCCTTGAGATGTTTCTACAACTTGATTGGAGTCCACCTGTGGTAAATTCAATTGATTGGACATGATTTGGAAAGGCACACACCCGTCTATATAAGGTCCCACAGCAAAAACCAAGTCATGAGGTCGAAGGAATTGTCCATAGAGCTCCGAGACAGGATTGTGCCGAGGCAAAGATCTGGGGAAGACCATGAGAAACAAGATTCTCTGGTCTGATGAAAGTAAGATTGAACTCTTTGGCCTGAATGCCAAGCGTCACGTCTGGAGGAAACCTGGCACCATCCCTAAGGTGAAGAATGGTGGTGGCAGCATGATGCTGTGGGGATGTTTTTCAGCTGCAGGGACTGGGAGACTAGTCAGGATTGAGTGGAAAGATGAACGGAGCAAAGTACAGAGAGGTCCTTGATGAAAACCTGCTCCAGAGCGCTCAGGACCTCAGACTGGGTCGAAGGTTCACTTTCCAACAGGACAATGACCTTAAGCACACAGCCAAGACAATGCAGGAGTGGCTTTGGAACAAGTCTCTGAATGGGGCCAGCCAGAGCCCGGACTTGAACCTGATCGAACTTCTCTGGAGAGACCTGAAAATAGCTGTGCAGGGACGCTCCTCATCCAACCTGACAGAGCTTGAGAGGATCTGCAGAGAAGAATGTGAGATACTCCCCAAATACAGGTGTGCCACGCTTGAAGCATCATGCCTAAGAAGACTCAAGGCTGTAATCGATGCCAAAGGTGCTTCAACAAAGTACTGAGTAAAGGGTCTGAATACTTGTGTAAATGTGATATTTCCGGTTTTTTTGTTTTTATCCAACTCACTCTTGGTTTGCTGTGTGTACAGAGAGGGACACCCACTTGGAGGAGAAGCAAGATGAAGTGGACCACAGAGTACCACAACTGCAGGAGGTCTACCAAACAGTCTCTATCAACCTCTGATTTCAATGACAGTCATATGGTCTGATGTGAATCCGTGACCCCAGTTTGAACTGTAGTTTTCACTCTTTTATTCCATCAGATATAAATATTCCATATTCTTTTCTTCTTTTACATGTTTTATTATATTTATAAATCATGTTCAAACATGTTCTAAGCCTTTAAATAATCTAAAATGATTGAATGACATTGGTTGACTCGGACTCAGTACATGTCTTTTCTAAGAAGTCCTAAAGCCACAAACATCCCTCCTCTCTCTCCCCCTGCCTGACACAAACATCAGCCTCAACCCTAGCCACAGTCCCTTGAGTATTAGTGTTCTTTCCCTGTCTGCCTGCCTGTCTGCCTGCCTGTCTGCGTGTGTGTGTGTGTGCTTGCATAGATAGTAGACCAGTTTCACACACACACCACGCTGACAAACTCTCGCTCTCCGTCCCTCCTGTCCTGCAGGGGGCAGTAGAGGGGGAAGTGGACCCAGAGGATGACCCTAATAACCAGGGGGAGGATGAGTTTGATGTGGCAGAGGAGCAGCATCTTCAGCACAGGGAGGAAGAGGAGGAAGAGGAAGAGGAGGCGGCCAAACACACAGACACATACCCCAACCCCAATCACCCATCTATAGATGAGGAACTGGTGGTGAGAGAAAGGGAGGGAGAGAGCAGGCGAGAGAGAGCAGGCGAGAGAGAGCAGGCGAGAGAGAGCAGGCGAGAGAGAGGAAGTAAGGAGGCGACAGTTGACAAACTTAGTCTGATACAAGCAACAGGTAAACGTTTTTCCGATGACTTTGCCATGGTAACAGTTGTCATGGTTTCTGTGTTTGCAGATGGCGGTAAACCCCGACCAGCAGGAAGACAACCTTGATGAGCAGTATCCGGAGGAGGACGAGGTACACACACACACACACACACACACACAGCTTCAAACAGGAGGAGACATGGTCTGATGGTGGTTAAACCCTATTAGGTGCAGGAGGATTTGGCCGGGGGGCAGAAGAGAGAGGAGGAGCCATACAACGAGGAGAACGGAGAACACGTGAGTGTAGAACACTATGGAATATTGTATGAGTGGGAAAATGACTGTGGGTTTGGCCCAGAGCAGGGACCAGTAGATAAACCTACCCACTCTCTCAGCATAGACGTGTATTGGGGAGTGTGTGTGTGGTGCACACACAGTCCATGTCTGGTTACCCCCAAACTTGTGTGTGCACTAGTGGTGTGCGTGCGCGCACTCCAAACACTAGTGAATGCTCTGACACTGCTCCAACATGGTCAATCTGTCACCGTTCACCCATCCAAACACTAGTGAATGCTCTGACACTGCTCCAACATGGTCAATCTGTCACCGTTCACCCATCCAAACACTAGTGAATGCTCTGACACTGCTCCAACATGGTCAATCTGTCACCGTTCTCCCATCCAAACACTAGTGAATGCTCTGACACTGCTCCAACATGGTCAGTCTGTCACCGTTCCACCATACCTCAATGTTATAGAATTATCTACCTTTTTGCCTGTAATCCAGGTTCTCACTTTACTGCTTACATATTTGGCTGCTCTAGTCTAGAACATTCCATGTTATCTATGGTCTTACCCACCTGGTGAATGTTTGTTCTGCTGCAGGATGAAGTGAAAGAGCAGGAGGTCCCCGCAGAGAGAGGGGGAGAACACAGGGAAGGAGAGCTCAACGAGGAGGAGAACTACGAAGAGGAAGAGGAAGATGAGGAAGAGGTTGCGGTTGGCCGGGACAAGCGGCCCAATCGAAGGGAGATGTGAGATGGACATAGACATTGACCAATGAGAGTGCCTTTCCCCATCACTGGGAGCCAATCAAATCTCTATCGTTCCCTCATTTCCCTAAAGGAGTAAAAACAGTCACCCACTCGGCATTCCCTTCTGTGTGGGACTGGAACTGATAAACTACTGGATATAATTATCCTACTGGAACTGGGAATACAATCTATAAAGCTGTCTGTCTATGTCAGTCTGTCTGTCTCTGTCTGCCCTTCCAGTGACCTTTCAGACAGACATGAGAAGGTCATGTTACTGTTTGCTATTTCTTTGTGTCCAAAGAGATGGAAGGTTTGTGTCTATATGAGTGTCAGGCTTTTAGATTTTTTTTTATTACAGCAAATTCCTCAATGTATGTTTAGTAGGACATGCTTTCCAATCTTCTGTTTATTTATTGTAGATATGATGATCGTTATGGGTGGAGAAACCTACAGTATCATTGTTGCCAATAATAGTAAAAAAACAGCCATTCATATTAATTATTCTGTTTTCTTGTCTATGTTACCCTGTTGTTACTGCCTAAGTATGCATTGCCAGTGAATCACAGGTCCTTTCATAGCGTAGTTTCTTTGATCATCTTTTGGTCTGAACCCCGGACTGTTGACATGGAACTAAATCACAAATATTCACTTGACCTTTCACACAATCCTTAAACACTAATTGTACAATGTATAGAAATATAAATACATCCACCTGGCTCAAATTTTTTTTTGTTTAGTAACAAAGAGAGAGCGAATGTGGTTGAATTGAACATGTATAAAGGCATCTCCTAGAGGATGGTATGTGTGAGGAATAAACATGGTAAAGCCTTTAAGATGTTTTACTTTTCTCCTGCGGTGGAGTTACCAGAGAAGTGAAATGATGTGGTCCATCTCTCAGCAGAGAGGGAGTGTGAGAGGGGGAGAGATACTTTTTAGACATTTCACCTATCTCCCACATTTAGTGCAAGGCCCAAGCTAATCTCCTGTGTTCCCCAGGGGGGTTCTGGGATGTTGGAGGAGTGGGAACATTTCAGAGGTGACTCATTACTGTGCTGGAAACACCCGCACACAAACATACACACACCCTACAGTCATGACAGAGTGTTCAGTGATGCTAAGCTCTCTACAAGGTCTCTGTCATCTGGAGTCATGGAAGCTGCTTTTGGTCTCTCATATTGGATGTCTTAAATTATTTCTTGGTTGAATAACTAGGCATGAATAATTTAAATGTCTCTCCTATTGCCAGAGGCCAAATCCTAACTTGAGAGGTGAATACATAACCAATCCCTCTCCACCAAATTTTATTTTGACATAGATGCATGATTTATATGAAGGTTTGAGTTAAGCATCCCCAAGGGAATGTCCCAACTATTTAGTATTACTAATAGTATTGCAAGTACCATCATGCAGCCGTGGTGTTGTCCCGAGAGACCAAGGGAATGGACACTCAGTGCTCTAGAGTTGTTGTTGTCCAGAGAGACCAAGGTAATGGACACTCAGTGCTCTAGAGTTGTTGTCCAGAGAGACCAAGGGAATGGACACTCAGTGCTCTAGAGTTGATGTTACCCAGAGAGACCAAGATAATGGACCCTCAGTGCTCTAGAGTGCCTATTGGTCCCTTTGTGGGAAATTTACTGGATCTCAGGAGAAACGACACACACTCGCCTACCTAATGAGGTGTGTGTGCGCGAGAGAGAGAGAGAGCGGGGAGGGGGGTATGGTAGTCAGGTAGAGAGAGAGCGGGGAGGGGGGGTATGGTAGTCAGGTAGAGAGAGAGCGGGGAGGGGGGTATGGTAGTCAGGTAGAGAGAGAGCGGGGAGGGGGGTATGGTAGTCAGGTAGAGGGGGGGAGGGGGTATGGTAGAGAGGGGGAGGGGGTATGGTAGTCAGGTAGAGAGGGGGAGGGGGTATGGTAGTCAGGTAGAGAGGGGGAGGGGGTATGGTAGTCAGGTAGAGAGGGGGAGGGGGTATGGTAGAGAGGGGGAGGGGGTATGGTAGTCAGGTAGAGAGGGGGAGGGGGTATGGTAGAGAGGGGGAGGGGGTATGGTAGTCAGGTAGAGAGGGGGAGGGGGTATGGTAGTCAGGTAGAGAGGGGGAGGGGGTATGGTAGTCAGGTAGAGAGGGGGAGGG
The DNA here is from genome assembly GCA_023634145.1 of Thymallus thymallus. Taxonomy (NCBI): domain Eukaryota; kingdom Metazoa; phylum Chordata; class Actinopteri; order Salmoniformes; family Salmonidae; genus Thymallus; species Thymallus thymallus. The sequence goes on along the minus strand of CM042378.1, from coordinate 31,882,660 downwards.
GGTATGGTAGTCAGGTGGGGAGGGGGTATGGTAGTCAGGTAGAGAGGGGGAATGGTAGAGAGGGGGAGGGGGTATGGTAGAGAGGGGGAGGGGGTATGGTAGAGAGGGGGAGGGGGTATGGTAGAGAGGGGGAGGGGTATGGTAGAGAGGGGGAGGGGGTATGGTAGAGAGGGGGAGGGGGTATGGTAGAGAGGGGGAGGGGGTATGGTAGAGAGGGGGAGGGGGTATGGTAGAGAGGGGGAGGGGTATGGTAGAGAGGGGGAGGGGGTATGGTAGAGAGGGGGAGGGGGTATGGTAGAGAGGGGGAGGGGTATGGTAGAGAGGGGGAGGGGGTATGGTAGAGAGGGGGAGGGGTATGGTAGAGAGGGGGAGGGGTATGGTAGAGAGGGGGAGGGGGTATGGTAGAGAGGGGGAGGGGGTATGGTAGAGAGGGGGAGGGGTATGGTAGAGAGGGGGAGGGGGTATGGTAGAGAGGGGGAGGGGGTATGGTAGAGAGGGGGAGGGGGTATGGTAGAGAGGGGGAGGGGGTATGGTAGAGAGGGGGAGGGGGTATGGTAGAGAGGGGGAGGGGGTATGGTAGAGAGGGGGAGGGGGTATGGTAGAGAGGGGGAGGGGGTATGGTAGAGAGGGGGAGGGGTATGGTAGAGAGGGGGAGGGGGTATGGTAGAGAGGGGGAGGGGTATGGTAGAGAGGGGGAGGGGTATGGTAGAGAGGGGGAGGGGGTATGGTAGAGAGGGGGAGGGGTATGGTAGAGAGGGGGAGGGGGTATGGTAGAGAGGGGGAGGGGGTATGGTAGAGAGGGGGAGGGGGTATGGTAGAGAGGGGGAGGGGGTATGGTAGAGAGGGGGAGGGGGTATGGTAGAGAGGGGGAGGGGGTATGGTAGAGAGGGGGAGGGGTATGGTAGAGAGGGGGAGGGGGTATGGTAGAGAGGGGGAGGGGTATGGTAGAGAGGGGGAGGGGTATGGTAGAGAGGGGGAGGGGGTATGGTAGAGAGGGGGAGGGGTATGGTAGAGAGGGGGAGGGGGTATGGTAGAGAGGGGGAGGGGTATGGTAGAGAGGGGGAGGGGGTATGGTAGAGAGGGGGAGGGGGTATGGTAGAGAGGGGGAGGGGGTATGGTAGAGAGGGGGAGGGGTATGGTAGAGAGGGGGAGGGGGTATGGTAGAGAGGGGGAGGGGGTATGGTAGAGAGGGGGAGGGGTATGGTAGAGAGGGGGAGGGGGTATGGTAGCAGGAGTCTGTGTCCAGATCCACAGTCTCCTCCCATTGAGGGTTCAGGGGAAGTGAAATCAACACCATTATTAAAAAAGAATACAGACTCTACTGGATATGAATTAATGAACTACTGTTGACAGACAGGATGGGACATTCTGAACGTGACCCGTTATTGTGTTTGCGTGTCCTGTCACATGAGGCACAGGGGTCATTAAACAGTCATTCATAAGAGGGTACAGGAGTGTTGTCTGAAAGAGAAAAATGGAGGGAGGGTCAGAGGGATGTCTGTGATGCCTGTGTTGTACATCCAGTTAGGTGAGCTGTGAGGCTCGAGGAGGCTGACCACTGACCCCACTGTTCTATGTGTCAGTAGGACAGTTTCATGTAGCTGACTGATAAAATCTCTTTCCCTCCCTCCCTCAAATCCAAGTTCCAACATGAGCTTCTGTGTCTTCCTAGATCAGCCAAAAACACAACTCGTACCCCAGAACAAGTAAAAACAACTCTTAATAGTATAATGTATAAAACAATCTGATATATTAAGTCATAAAATATACAGTATTAGTAGGCCTACTAAAAATGTAATCAGTGCATTACTTATGGAATTACTTGTATTGTTATTTATGGAATGACTTTCCAAAGCCCCTCAAGTTTGATGTCACAGAACATTACACATCCTGGTTGCTGTTTGGAGTTGGAGTCCAGGAGGCATGGAATCTTCTGGCAGCTTGGAGATTCCATCCAGAACTCTTAGTTTTGGCAAACAGGAGAACACACTGCAGAGTAGAGGGCAACTAAGGGTTAATACAGGGTAGAAAAAAGAAATCCTCTCTCTCTTGCTATCCCCCTAACATCCTCTCCCTCCCTCACATCCTATCCCTCCCTCTATCCCCCTCACCTCATCTCCTCTCCCTCCCTCTATCTCCCTCACCTCCTCTCCCTCCCTCTATCTACCCAACTCCTCTACCCCCTCACATCCTCTCCTTCCCTCACCTACTCTACCCTCTCTCTATCCACCTCACCTCCTCTCTCTAACTCCCCACATCCTCTCTCCCTCACCTCCTCTCCCTCCCTCTATCCCCCTAAACCCTTCTCTCTCTCCCTCTATCTCCCTCACCTCCATCTCCCTCACCTCCTCTCCCTCCCTCTATCCCCCTCACCTCTTCTCCATCTCCCTCACCTCCTCTCTCTCCCTCTATCCCCCTTACCTCCTCTCCCTCCCTCTATCTCCCCAACTCCTCTCCCTCCCTCTATCTCCCCACCTCCTCTCACTCCCTCTATCCTCCTCACCATGCACGGTAGTCCTGTATGTAGTTGACAGGGTTACGTGTGAGTGTGAGGGAGTGAAGTGGGCTGGTTCCCAGAGCCCCCAGACCCTCCAGCGTGGCTATGCTGTTCTCAGATAGACACAGGTGCTCCACAGCCGGGAGCTTTGGCAGCTGACGTACACACGTCAGGTGGTTACGGTGCAGGTTGAGGCTTTGGCATCTAGAGGAAAGAGGACAGAAGTACGGTTGTCACTATATGAAGTGAAGAGATGTATTGTGGGTAGTGTAGTAATTGACAGGCTTTGTATGATGCTTTGTATGAAGTGTAGTACAATGGCAGGTGTATAGATGGGCATTGTGGGTAGTGTAGTACCTTGGCAGGCATATAGAACTCAGGTCTGTGATGGAGTTATTGAACAGCTGCAGTCTCTCCACTCGGATAAGCCTCCTCAGGATGCGACGAAAGTTTTCCTGCTGGAACGGATCTCCCAAGTCCTGATAGGACAGGTTCAGCTCCTGGGAATACCAGGAATACAGGGACCACAGGGATATCGTTACTCAGGTGTGTGTCAACACGCTCACACACACAGACACACTCACAGACACTGTTGTGGAAATTCTAACCAATAAGGAGAGACTTTGTTAATTCTTCAAACAATTGATACTTCATTCAAATCTTGTTAACAAGGGAACAGGTCAATACAACACACACACACAGGGTGACTCAACTCAAAATGTGGCGCACGTGAGCGAGCGTCTTGTCCCACCCTTATAACGCCCACAGTTGCCTATAAATAGTCACTGAAACGCCCCTAATTAATATTCATCCATACTGACTGCATGACGACAATGACGGCAAATCCCGACCCAGTGTGAAATGCAAGTTCTTGTAGGGGAGGTTGAAGCAAGAAAAAATATATTATTTGGCGGACACAGTGTGGGCATTTCAAATGCCCAAAAGATGTTAGAGTGGCAGCATGTGGTGGACGCTGTGAATGCTGCTGGCTCAGAATGTCGAACCCTCTCAGAAATAAAAGAAATGGTCTGACATAAAAGTGGAGGCCAAAAGGCATATAGCCTTACACAGACAAAGTGTTTGACATAGCCTTACACAGACAAAGTGTTTGACATAGCCTTACACAGACAAAGTGTTTGACATAGCCTTACACAGACAAAGTGTTTGACATAGCCTTACACAGACAAAGTGTTTGACATAGCCTTACACAGACAAAGTGTTTGACAAATCCTTACACAGACAAAGTGTTAGACATAGCCTTACACAGACAAAGTGTTAGACAAATCCTTACACAGACAAAGTGTTTGACATAGCCTTACACAGACAAAGTGTTTGACATAGCCTTACACAGACAAAGTGTTTGACATAGCCTTACACAGACAAAGTGTTTGACATAGCCTTACACAGACAAAGTGTTTGACATAGCCTTACACAGACAAAGTGTTTGTGCCACGGGTGGGGGAAAGGGGACACCGGAGCTCAACCCCCTTGATGAGCGATTTGCCGATATTATAGGGAAATCCCTCCTGAGAGGAGTTGTGACAGAGACGGAGTGAGACACAGACATGCAAGATCCACCAGATGATCCAGGTACAGTGGGGAGAACAAGTATTTGATACACTGCCGATTTTGCAGGTTTTCCTACTTACAAAGCATGTAGAGGTCTGTAATTTTTATCATAGGTACACTTCAACTGTGAGAGACGGAATCTAAAACAAAAATCCAGAAAATCACATTGTATGATTTTTAAATAATTAATTTGCATTTTATTGCATGACATAAGTATTTGATCACCTACCAACCAGTAAGAATTCCGGCTCTCACAGACCTGTTCGTTTTTCTTTAAGAAGCCCTCCTGTTCTCCACTCATTACCTGTATTAACTGCACCTGTTTGAACTCGTTACCTGTATAAAAGACACCTGTCCACACACTCAATCAAACAGACTCCAACCTCTCCACAATGGCCAAGACCAGAGAGCTGTGTAAGGACATCAGGGATAAAATTGTAGACCCGCACAAGATTCCGTCACTCACAGTTGAAGAGTACCTATGATAAAAATTACAGACCTCTACATGCTTTGTAAGTGGGAAAACCTGCAAAATCGTCAGTGTATCAAATACTTGTTCTCCCCACTGTGGGTAATTAGTATTCCCTCGTTTGAAAAGAGTAAACCAAATGCATTCAAGTTGTGTTTAAACATTTATTTACACAAACAATTGTGACATTTTCTATTGATTTTAGTTGCTGCGTGTTCCAGCGGGGTCGGTGGCGCTGCTCCACTGCACCTCGTGCGTCACAACCCTCCAGCGGCCGCGTCCTCACAGATGCAGTCCTAATCTATGATAGTCCAAATGCAAAGAGACGCCATCAACGCTATTAACGAGGTTGCCAAGGAGTTGAAGGAAATAAGAAATGTTTTGTGTGACATAAGCTGTACATTGAAATAATTACTCAATAAATAGTGTTACTTGTTTCCATACCTTGTGTTCTTACAAGCGACGCATCACATCCACACGCTGGCGCACGGCAGGAGCGTTTGGTTCAAACGCCTGGGGATAGGGGTCAAGGTCAGGGGGTAATTACAGATCCAATTAAATATGATTCCCGATAAAACTGTTCTTTTGCAAAAAGATATCTCTGTTTGTATTTATTATCCTAAATCATGTTTTTTTTATGTTGGTCATAATAAGTTTACACAATAAGGTCATATTTTACACAATGGTATACATTTCAAAGCGTTTCTCGAGTTTCATCCTTCTGCCATCGGATTCGCAGTTTCTCATTTCTCCAGTTTATGTGCGTACGTATGGGTCAAAGTGTCCGTATGGGTCAAAGTGTCCGTATGGGTCAAAGTGTCCGTATGGGTGTCGTGGAGGACAGCAAATTCTCCCGACAAGTTAGTTTTTTTTTATAAATCCCGAAGTTTGCTTAGAAAGTGGCGTACGCCTTCTTTTGTGGCTATGCAACGTTAATAAATGAGGCCCCAGGTGTATTTGGTGTGTGAGGTTATAGCACACAAACAAGTGATAACGGCTGTTCCGTTCACTCCTTTCTCTACCAAGCTAGCCTCCATTCTCCTCTACCTCCCCACAGCTGTGCCCTTGGAAGATTGTGAAGAAAACAGGATAGACTGAAGAACTGTGGTCACTCTCAGAGGCTCTTTGTCTTATGCTGTGTGACCAGGTTACTGAGTTTCCCAAATGGTGGGAAACAATAACAGGTCAGTTCTGTTCCTCAAGTTATCTCTATCTCAAGTCGCAAGTTATCTCTGAATCGCCCCATGTCCTTGACGATACACCCAGACCAGTTATGAAAATCTCTTTACCAATGTTAAGCATAGAGTTGTTAACTATCTGTATATAGTAAACAAGGTAAATACTTACATTTTTCCCCTACAACACACACACATATGCTTGCTATACACATAGTACAGTATGTCTCTGAGTCGTAACTCACCACACAGTTCTCCCAGTTCTCTTGAAGCCTCTCCTCCCACCTCTGCCCTCCCTCCTCTCTCCTCTTCTTCCTCCCCCTTTCCAAGGGGATGTCATCCTTTCTCAGAAAGAGGTCCTCCTCTGACGGCCCTGGTTGATGATATCATGATGACAGCAGTTACTTATGAGAACTGCGATGAGAGCAAAATAAAACTATTAAAAGGTCAAAGGTTGCCAAGGTGGTGACCTCTCTGACCTTCTCTGACCCTGGGACAGGAGAGCTGGTCTCCTCTGACATCACTCTCCTCAAGCCGCTGCCACGACACGAACCTGACCTGGCTGGACGGCAGCTGAGAAACAAGAGGAGGAGGAAGAGGAGGAGGAAGAGGAGGAGGAAGAGGAGAAGGAGGAGGAGTACGAGGAGGAGGAGGAGTAGGAGGAAGAGGAAGAGGAAGAGGAAGAGGAGGAATAGCAGGAGGAGGAAGAGGAAGAGGAAGAGGAGGAGGAGGAGGAGGAGGAGGAGGAGGAGGAGGAGGAGGAGGAGGAGGAGGAGGAGGAGGAGGAGGAGGAAAGGGTTAAGGATTGTTTTTCAGACTGGGATCTGAATATGAGATCCTTGATTGGGGGTGCTCTGTGACCCTCATCCACGTCTCTGCCTCCTCACCTGGGCTTTGACTGTGACTATAACCCAACCCACTCCCCCACCCTAGCCACGTGGGGGACTAGACACATGCTTGGTGACCCCAGGCAGCCTCAGCACTGACCTTGAGTGGGCTGACATCAGAGCCAACCCTGGAGCCTGTGCTCACATGTCACAAACAAAGTTACTCTTCCGTAGTATATTAACCATTAAACAACTCCTAACCGCCCTGTGTTGGCAGATAGTGGATAGTGATGGATAGTGATAGCTAGGTTTCAAATGGAAGGGCTAGTGGGTTGAGGCTGTTTTCAGAACAGACAGTATTGGATCAGTCATACTGTTGCAGGATGAGAGAGGTAGGTTGTGGGGTGAGGAGCTGTGTAAGGGGATGTCAGAAGATGGGAGGGTCAGAGGTGAGTGAGGAGCTGTGTAAGGGGGTGTCAGAAGATGGGAGGGTCTGAGGTGGGTGAGGAGCTGTGTAAGGTGGGGTCAGAAAATGGGAGGGTCAGAGGTGGGTAGGGTGAAAAGGGAGGACTGGAGGGAGAATGTGGCATAAGGCGTGACACTCACAGGGGTTGTGACGAGTCCGGAATCTGGACTCTGGTCCACGGAGAGGGGTGTGTGTGTGACACAGAGGTCAGAATACTGTGAGGAGTGGGATTTGGGAAAACTGCCACTGCTCGTGTTCACACCTGGGGAACTGGGAGAGAAGAACAACAAGGTAGTTAGAAGGTGAAAGATGTATGAAGGAGTGAGAGTGAGTGGGATGAAAGTGCGAAATGTGCAAAGGGAGGAGAGGGTAGGAGGAGTGTGAAAACAGCGAGAGTGGGAGAGAAAGAGAGAGGGCAAATACACTGCAACAGTTTCAGAGAAAAAAAAAAAAGATGTATTAAATAATGTAAGCCAAAATTAAAACCCATATTTAAAGAGCCTTGAACATCGTCATAAACCTAGGCCTAAACATAACATATTATTCTCTTCAGGCCTATGTTTTTCTATCATAGGCCTAAAGCCTATTCTGTCTCTACTGTTTCTGTAGCCCACTCTTCAATGAGGCTGGTTGAAATGGAACTCCTCACATACATCCGCCTTGCTGAAACCCTGACATGCTGCTGTCCGGTTTCGGTTACGGGAACTCTGCCTCTCACATTGGATTAGAGTCGTCGCCATAACAGCAGACACCTGACCAGGTGTCATTAGTTTATAATAGCTGCATAAAAACGACTTGGATAGTAATGTTTGTATAATACTTATAGTCTATTTTCCTATAAAGTAGTAATAATTGTGGCAAAAAAATTAATATATTTTACCTATAGGCTTGTTGCATGGAAAAAATAACCATGGACATAAACAATGCAGCCTAGGCTAATGAAAACTGCAATAAAAAAATCATACATAGCCTAAATGCAAACAAAATAACGCCTTTTGCTTGTAGGGGTGTACATTTCTAAACCGTTTTATAACTTGAAGCACTGCTCAATGGAAAAGGATGACAACACAAGGCTATTAAAGACCGATTTTACCTACCTTTCTGACATCTCCCAAAGTTATACCAAATTTCCTTGGCCTTTAGCGCGTAATGAACTGAGCGTAGTCGTACAACCCTGTGGTTTCCCATTGGGGTGAAATGCCCCGTTAGACCCGGGGTAATGACTGCTCCAGTGTCTGGACGCATACAGAGACTTGACTTGGTGTATCTCTCCAGTAGCAGCAGAGGCAGGTCACCGGGGGCAGGTGCACATTGCTTGGCAACGCGGTGAGTCCAGTGTAGGTTGTGACTCACAGGCAGGAGGGAAATGAACAGGGGTAATAGATTCCAGCACATAAAGACAAAAACACACTAGGCCAGGCCAGCAGAGATAGAAATGATCAAATACATAAGGGTTAAAAACATGCTGACCCTTATTTATTTGACCAGGACATTCTCAGTTAGCTTGCAGCACGTACCGTGCCTGGGGGTGATTGATCATCGTGCGCATGACCCCGCAGTTAATTTAATCGAAGGTTGTTGGAGGCCTTGCACCAGATTGAACGTGGGAAAACCTTCATTCGCTTCACGGATTTCCTTTGCGCTCAATTTCAATCATTTATTGGAATGTAACATTAATCTCTCTCTCTCTCTTACACTGTAGTTTGTTTTTTCCACCAAACCAAAAAGCGAATTCCTCTATTCAAAGGATGCAATAATATGAAACAAGAATGATCACCTTTGTGTTAAAAATAAATCAATTGCGTTCTAGTATATTTCTTGAAGAAATGCTACTCAATCAAAATATGACTACATGATAACCCCTTGGCCTAGACTACATCTCACTACAAACAGGCCAGAAAATCCTGCAGTAATTGTAAAAAAAAAAAAAAAAAAAAAAGCCAACCCTGTATTAAGGGCTCTACAGGTTATTCCCCATGGCTAGTGTAGGCAATGCAGTGGGGTGGTGCACATTCTTGGACCTGAATACCAAATTAATAGGTATTTGGGAAGAAAGCTGTTTCATTTCCCACTGTGACTGAACAGACTGTGGCTAGGCCATGTCTGACATTGACCTCTCAATAGTGAATGTTAATACTCTAGAAAGGGGCTTCTGTAATGATATGATTATACTGCCTACACACTGGCATAATGCAGTTTCTCTGGACCCCTGCAAGGTCGGAGGGCAGGGGGTGTCCGGTAGGTCAGTGTACCTATAGCCGCAGGAAGTAGGGGTGCCAAGGGTGATACAGCACCCCTGAAAAATCGGATTTTTTTTTTCTACAAAAGTAGTGCACTCTGCCTTTAATAGTCCCGTATTAGCAGACATATATAGCCATCTGCAGCGCAGGCAACACCGCCCGCCCCCCCCTCTCCCCCAAGCTACTTCCCACAGCTATGGGTGTGCCTACATTGTTCTGTAATGATATGCTTATACTGCCTACAGCTTCCTTTCCATAAGCTGCAATGATATGGTTATACTGCCTACAGCTTCCTTTCCAAAAAGCCTCTGAGATGCAGCTTTATTCCCTAGTCTTGTCTGTCCTCCAGTGTGCCCTGGACTACTTCTGTGATAAGATCTCTCTCCATCTCCATGCCAAATGATGGCCTTCTCCTGGCAAAAAGAATATTGCTCAGATTTGGCCCAGGCCTACTCTGTTCTTGCTGCTATGCTATTTCAGTGAGGTATAGTGATGCATCCAGAGGGCTTGTCAAGGTCATTTCCAGTCTTAACTTGACAATACTCTGTTATATGGCCCTTCATTAGAAATTATGTAATTACTATTACTAATACAGTACACTGTTGTAAGTAGAGTATTTACAGCATTAATACACAGGTACAAGGGGAACCTGTAATGTAAAGTAGTGTTACCAAATACAATTCAATGCAATTATATAAAAAAAGACCTCCGACAATTGTAACTGGAACACATTCATATTTATTTCAGTAAAAGAGTGAATACAGCTGGTGTTATAATTCCTGCTGGTTAAGTCTCCAACCCAACTACACGCCTCTTCTCAACAGCAACCTGTTCAACTGTCTGCAAAAGCATCCATTAAATCAACAACTCATAAGGCATATTAGTTAATCAGTATTTAAGCCAGGTACTTCTAGCAAAGGAAAAAAAAAAACACAAGAAACTAAAATAGAATTACAAAGATTCTGTGTGATTAAATACATATATTATCTGCACACATTTTTTTTTTGCAATAAATATCTAGACTCATATATAACACAGTAGTAAATGTACAGGAATATAATGGTGGTGATTTGGGAGACACACACCTTAAACAACAGAGCATGTGTGTATGTTTGTGTGTGAGAGGCTAGTGAAATTAAAGGGACAGTGCGTGAATGTATAATTTCTTTCTACTGATCCAATAGATGACAGAAACCATTACTTTTCTTTATATATATTTACATCTCTCTCGCCCGCTCTCTTACCAAGTGGTTAAAGCTTACAGTATCAAAACACAGTCACATTATATGTATATATCAATATATATAATATATCATATAGAATAGGAATCATATATATTCTCAATAAGAGTATAAAAACACAGCCAACGATGGGGAGAGGAAAGGTTGCATTTATGGTGTCATTTTGCCTGAATCTGATTGGTTTTGAGCATATGACCTCATAGCAGGATAGCAGCACACTGGAATCCCATTGGCCGTCATCATAGTTACATGGAGTCATTATCGAAGTCGGTAGGCTCGATGACTTCTGGTGTCATGACCCTGCCCATGAAAAGGATAGAACCTGTGGGGGGGAGAAACCAACTGTCAGCGAAGACACTAGGGTCAGACACATTCTGTATATAAGCACACAGAGACAAACAGAGGGACGGACAGACCGACCGTATAACACATACCTGTCCTGCGGTTTCTGATGATGAAGAAGAAGGGGTGATCAGCCATGACCTGAGGGTACAGTACCAAAGTCCTGGTGAGGGCTATCATTCCTACAGGACACAGAGAGGGAGAGAGAGATAAAACATACAGAACATTCAAGACACTGGGAGAATCTCAGTTGAATACTCCTCGTGATAGAGATTGACATGAAGAATAGAAAAGAGCCAGTGTAATAGGTGGAGAGAGAAATAGAGAGAGAGAGGAATAGAGAGAGAGGAATGGAGAGAGAGGAATGGAGAGAGGGATAGAGAGAGAGGAATAGAGAGAGAGAGAGAGAGAGAAATAGAGAGAGAGAGAGAGAGAGAGAGAGAGAGAGAGAGAGAGAGAGAAATAGAGAGAGAGAGAAATAGAGAGAGAGAGAGAAATAGAGAGAGAGAGAGAGAGAAATAGAGAGAGAGAGAGAAATAGAGAGAGAGAGAGAAATAGAGAGAGAGAGAGAAAGAGAGAGAGAGAGAAATAGAGAGAGAGAGAGAAATAGAGAGAGAGAGAGAGAGGGATAGAGAGAGAGAGGAATGGAGAGGGATAGAGAGAGAGAGAGAGAGAGAGAGAGAGAGAGAGAGAGAGAGGAATGGAGAGGGATAGAGAGAGAGAGAGAGAGAGAGAGAGAGAGAGAGAGAGAGAGAGGAATGGAGAGAGGGCTAGAGAGAGAGAGAGAGTTTCAAATTGAACAGTAGCTGCTGAAAAAATGAGCTCCTACAAATATTGAGATATATATGTTTTTTAGAGTGAAGTACATTGGAAAAAAACTAAAGGAAAACGGCAAGACTGAATGGGAGACAAAACAAGCAACAATTGAAGATAGGCTGGTGAAAAGGTATCTATTTTTATAAAAAATCTGTGCAGTAATCTTAGCTAGCTAGATTGTTTACCAGTTGCTAAGCAGTTGCTAAGGACTCTCCTAAAATAATCTAGCTAGCTAACAAAGCTAGCAGCTCAATAGAAAGACAAAAGAAGGACAGAAGACAAAGGACATCAAAGTAAAACAGTATTTTTTGAAGAAGCTGACCAGAGCAGCACATATCAAACAGTGAACTTATAAAATAATGCAACGGTATTGATACAAGTAAATGATTCAAGCCTCCAGGCTTTTGAGAATGTGTTTGCTACCCTAAAAGTAGAAGCTGAACTCATCTCAGAGGCTGAGGAAAAAGTAAAGGAGGGAGATGATGGAGAAAAAGCAGGCCTCAACAGCCTCTGTGATCCAGCAAGAAGCCCTCAGTGTCCCTCTACCTGCCTCACCTGCAGCAGACAGAGCCAAGGACAGACCTACACCACCCAGAACACCTGCTATGCAACGTTTCCACAACACCCTCTCTCCAGTTGAAGCAGAGGTCATAGAACTCAGAGAGAACAAGCTTCAAGAGGACGACACTGTCCAGAAACTAAAAGAGATGAAACAGTTCAGGGAGGAGAGCAGAGAATCTAATGCTAAACTAGAGAGCAGAATGGACAAACTGAGTCAGACATGATGACCTCAGAGACCATCTGACCATCAAGAGAGGAGCTAGAGCAGAGAGAGAGGTACATTGACACCATCAACCAGCAGCTAGTCATTATGTCCTCTGCATCTAGAGAACATGTCCACCAGCTTGGTACAACACAGGCAGAACCTGAGACCAGCATAACCAGCATGTCCTCCACCACACAGCCTGATGACACTGCACCAGCCTCCCAGTGTGCTCCAGCACAGGTCAACCTACCAGCCTCCTAGCCTGCTCCAGCCCAGGTTAACTTGATTTATTTTCCCTTTTGTACTTTAACTATTTGCACATCGTTACAACACTGTATATATACATAATATTACATTTGAAATGTCTTTATTCTTATGGAACTTCTGAGTGTAATGTTTACTGTACATTTTTATTTTACTTTTGTTTACTATCTACTTATCTTGCTTTGGCAATGTTTACATATGTTTCCCACGCCAATAAAACCCTTAAATTGAATTGAATTGAGATAGAGAGAGAGGGGATATAGAGAGAGAAAGAGAGAGAGAGAAAGAGGGAGAGAGAAAGAGGGAGAGAGGGGATTGAGAGGAATAGAGAGAGAGAGCGAGAGAGAGAAAGAGATATGTATATATACACAGTTACAACACTGTATATATACATAATATGACATTTGAAATGTGTTTATTCTTTTGGAACGTCTGAGTGTAATGTTTAGTGTTAATTTGTATTGTTCTTCTATCTACTTCACTTGCTTTGGCAATGTTAACATATGTTTCCCATGCCAATAAAGCCCTTAAAATGAATTGAATAGAATTGAGAGAGAGGAATAGAGAGAGAGAGTGAGCAGAAAGATGGTATACAGTAAGGGTAGACCCTGCAGACAGAATGTAATTTCAGGAAGTTAACTAGGAGGTCAGTAAGGGTTTCAGAGAAAGTGGACAGCCTGGATATAAAGAGGTCCTCTGATGAGGGGTGCTGGGGGTGCTGTTGGGGATGATGATGCAACTATAAGGTCACCTGATCCTGCAGCTCCCTCTGCCCCCTCCTCGGTCACCTCCAGGTAGGCCTTCTGCACAGCCTTTCCAATGAACAGGTCCTTACCATCTGGAACAACACACACACACACAGATGTCTACATCATCCACTAAGCCTACTGGTACTACTAAAGGCTTGAGGCTACAAGCCTGCCTATCCAGACTGTATCACGGTCGTGATTGGGAGTCCCATAGTTTGGCCGGTGTCCGAGTTTGGCCGGTGTAGTCCGTCATTGTACATATGCCTAGTTAAAAAAAGGTTAAATAAAATGAAAAAATTAACTCTGGGGTGGGATAGTAAAACTGTTGATGTTAGTCTAATGTGTATGTTGATTTTATCTGACTAAGAAACAATATAATAACACACACACACACACACACACACACACACACACACACAGTAAAGTAGAAACACAAGGAGGAGACTCATTTCACACTCTATCATGTGAAGTGTTTTAACACTCCTTGCTGAGACTGTTAAAGATCTCTCCAGGTCTATTTTTACCCTCTGACGTGCGGCACTGTTCTGTTAATCTGACCTAACCACTCAGCTTGAGATGCCTTGGTAGAGATTTTCAAGGTAACTCTTTCCGTCTGATGAGAGTCATATATAGAGGGTTGGGCCAATGCGGTTTCTGTCTGAACGTTCCGAGAGCGCCACTTTCTACTCCATAGTCGTTGCTAAGGGATAATGTACGCCTCGGCGTTAAGCTGTTTATCTCTGATCGTTTTCTAAACCTATGAAGATGTCCAGTGAAAGCAGATATGCAATTTGTTGACACCACAACACAGTAAAGACATTATCCTCAATGCTAATTAATAAAAAGGTCTGTTACAGTGGGTGCTTTCACAGGGAACTGTTCTTGTATTGTTACATAACCAACATTTAGACAATAATAGCGCTAGCATGGTGTTGTCCTAAAACCTGGCTAAAGTCTCTTAATATATGTCTTTGTGTCAGATGGATGCCTGAAATGCTGTCAAATTGAGCTCCCTGGTTATAACTGTAATGGTTAGCTATCTGTGGGTTTGGAATGGTTTGTACTGGTTCTCTGTTGATAGGAAGTGATGTCAAAGCTGATTCCTGAAAGTACCGGGACCAAGGTCACCAGGATGACACACTGATGATTCACATGAACACATAAATACAGAGTATTAGCCTGGAATCTTTCTACAGGAGGTTGGTCAGTTTCTCTGACGCTGTTTGATGTTGCCCCACCTCATATTGTAGAATTAGATTAGATTTATTAAACACACTGTTGCTTTTTCCTCAGACCTCAGTTTTCCCTACAACCATTACAATTAAAGACCAATAATAACAGTTATCTCATCTGTCAACACAGAGGTGTGTTTGTGACATGGGCGGGGCTTTTACCTGCCATCTCACCTGTCATGGCAGAGAGGTCAGCGTCTTTAGTAAAGATGTTCTTGATGCCCAGATTCTGCAGAGTCTCCTTCAGGTCTACCTTCTGCTCAACCTTAAACCTGACAACACACACACAGACACAGACACACAATGGAACAAGTGTGTGTGTGTGTGTGTGTGTGTGTGTGTGTGTGTGTGTGTGTGTGTGTGTGTGTGTGTGTGTGTGTGTGTGTGTGTGTGTGTGTGTGTGTGTGAGCCAGTGTGTGTGTCCCATATCAAACCTGACAACACATAAACAGAGATAAACATCTCCTTTACCTGGGCAGGTAGACCTCCACCTTCTGCCTCTTGACGTTGTTGGCCCACTCCTCCAGGAGAGGGGCTCTGATGATGGGCTCCAGGGCTGCCAGGGGGACCTCCTGTCTGGGTAACACTATCAACATGCTCATGTCCTCTCCTTCATAGGGCATCTCCAACACCTGGTATACACCACCCGCCTCGGAAGAACCATCACTGAACTCACCTGAGACACACACACAGACACAGACAGATAGACAGACAGACAGACAGACAGACAATGTCAGAGAGTCACACAGACAGACAGTCACACACACAGACAGACAGAGTCACACAGACAGACAGACAGGCAATATCAGAGAGTCACAGACAGACAGACAGACAGACAGAGAGAGTCACACAGACAGAGACAGACAGACAGACACAGACAGACAGAGAGTCACACAGACAGACAGTCACACAGACAATGTCAGAGACACATTTCTTTTATGTCTAAAATAAGGACAATATCAGAGGAGAGTCTGTGGTTGTGAGAGAGACAGAAGAGACACACTATAGAAGATAAGAATAGCACATTTAATTTTTTGTGCAAAGGGTGTGTGTGTGTTAGCTCAGCTCTTTCAGTAAAGCTCTGAATGTATGTGTGTTTGTGTGTGTTTGTGAGTGTTTGTGTGTGTGTTTGTAAGAGTGACACACACACACAAACAGACAAACCGTAGTAGAAGTCTCCCTGCTGGTACATCATGTGTGTCTGGGCCTCGCTCCCGTCATCTTTGCTGAAGGAGAAGGTTCTGGTGTTTTCCGGTCTGAACTGGTTCTTCCAGCTGCCCCGGAAGTACACAGCATTGACCAGGGTCAGCCGGGTCACACTGCTGAAGTCATCAGCTGACAACAGGTCACGGATCTTACCTGGACACACACACACACACACACACACACACACACACACACACACACACACACAGGGCTGTTGGTTCTACCTGTGGTTAACTTATATACACATGCATGCCTGTAAGAGTATACCAAATATTAGGAACACCTTCCTAATATTGAGTTGCACCCCACCTTTTGCTCTCAGAACAGCCTCAATTCATTGGGGCATGGAAGGTGTCGAAAGGTTTCCACAGGGATACTGGCCCACGTTGACTCCAATAATTCCACAGTTGTCTCAAGTTGGCTGGATGTCCTTTGGGTGGTGGACCATTCTTGATACACACAGGAAACTGTTGAGCGTGATGCAGTTCTTGACACAGTCCATTGTCTCAAGGCTTAAAAATATTTATTTAATGTGTCTCCTCCCCTTCATCTGCACTGATTGAAGTGACATCAATAAGGGATCATAGCTTTCACCTAGATTCACCTGGTCAGTCTATGTCATGGAAAGAGCAGGTGTTCTTAATGTTTTGTATACTCAGAGTATAATCACACGCATTAGTATTATGGGACATTGACTCCACCCACAGACTCACTCAGTGTGCTTCTCTACCCAGCCATTAGGTGACATTGACTCCACACACAGACTCACTCTCAGTGTGGTTCTCTACCCAGCCATTGATCTGCTCTGCTACGGCGGCTGATTCGCTGAAGTCCACAGTTTCCACCTCTGCCCGGAAGTACTTCCTCATCAGCCGCAGGAACTCAGGGTTAAAGGTCACGCCACTCTGCAGGAAGAGGGAGTTGGCCAATCTGATGATGTAGTGGGCGTCGTCTTCAGACAGAGCCCCTGTCAGGTTCTGGAGCAGAGAGAACTCCTCATCTGGGAGATGGACAGAGAGACCGACATACGTCTTACTTACTGGGAGGTGGTTGTGTGAGTGTGTGTGTGTTCTGTGGTGTGTATACCTGTAGGTAGGTGGCTGAATCCGACAGCCTGGCGTATCTCTGTGAGGGAGGCCCCGCGGGCCCCCAGCTCCACCATGCCCAGGGCCACAGCCACACTCAGGGGGGAGAAGATGATGTTGTCGCCCCCCCCACGTGCCTGCAGCTGGTGGTACAATCTGACGGAGAACTCTGCCGTGGTGTCCTCCGGAATGTCAGCCGCATGGCAACTAGGGCCCGGCAACAGGAGGAGGGGCAGGAGGCCGAGAATCAACATGGGAATGCCGAGAGCTGAGAGAGTGTCTGAATAGAGATAGAGGAGAACACACAGGGATGAAACAGAGAGGGAGGGATGGAAATAATTACAAGGAGAAAAGTAGACAGACTGATAAACAGCCAGTTATCCTACTGTACGGTTTTATATAAATGCAGGAATCATGACTAAAGCTGTGTTCTGTGAGGGCTTGGTTGTGGTAAGGCCTCTTACTCCCACCTAGGGGAGGAGAGAGGCACACAACCAAGCTCTCACACATTATTAGGGAGATGATCATCCCCAATCAGAGACAGCTGTATAGCGTTGTCTCTGATTGGGGATAGCATTTAAGCTCCACACAATTCCACCTGTGTGTGGATCATTGTCTGTTCCTGCTTGTCTGCACTGCATGTAGCCCAGCAAGTAAGTCACTGTGTTTGTTTAGTTTTCATGTTTAGATATTTAGTCATCTCCTTTTGTTTTATTTAATGCTTCGTGAGACCATCTCATTAAATAAAAGAGGAATGACACTCCATCAGCGCTCCGTCTACCGTCCCATTACTCCGCACCGTGACAGAATGATCCACCACCCTGGGACGCAACGGGGGATAACTTTAGGAGATATCCTCCTCGGTATGGGGAAAATTACCAAGGAGGAACATTCCTATTATCGCTCGGTGGAGGAAGGCTGGGGTCCGGAGCAGCCGAGGCGCCGGAGACGGAGGACACGTCACCGGGCTAAAACTGAGGACCAGCCTGGAGCCCAGAAAAACCCCCAAACTGATTTTGGGGGGGGGCTATGGGGGTGGTCGGGGATCGAGGGAGAAGAGCCCCGACCACTGCACTCGTGGGGGTTCCAGGAGGAGCCCCTACAGCCGTGGGAACGGGAGTACAGAGAGGAGTCGGAGGAAGACGACGACGATGTGCTTCTGTTCCCTCACTCGTGGGGGTTCCCGGAGGAACCCTCACAGGATGGGGATTGGCGATGGAATAGACACGACAGGGACAGTCGTGCTCCAGCGCCAGTTCCCAGTCCGGTGCCTCCAGCGCCGGTCCAAAGTCGGAGGAGGAGGAGACCGACTCAGCGCACCAAACCATCGGTGCGCAATGCTAGCCCGGTGAGTCCCGTACCAGCTAAACGCACCAACCCAACGGTGCGTTTCCCCAGCCCGGTACGGCCCGCGCCTGCTCCACGCACCAGCCCCATGGTGCGTGTCTCCAGCCCGGAGCGACCCGTGCCAGCTAGACGCACCGACCCAACGGTGCGTTTCCCCAGCCAGGTACAGCCCGTTCCAGCTACTCGCACCAGACCAGTGGTGCGTTCCCCCAGCCCGGTACGGTCTGTGCCTACTCCTCGCACCCAACCTATGGTGCGTGTCTCCAGCCCGGTGCGACCCGTGCCAGCTCCTCGCACCAGACCTATGGTGCGTGTCCCCAGTCCAGTACGCCCCGTGCCTACCCCTCGCACGGAGGCTACCGCGACGGTCGCCACCACAGGGCTGGAAACCCTCTCTGCGTCGGTGCCCAGGGTGGGCACGACGTTCAGCCCCGCTGTGGAGCAGGAGCTCCATAGCGTGTCGGTGCCCAGTCTGGGGCCGACAGCCAGCCCAACCACAGGGCTGGAAACCCTCTCCGCGTCGGTGCCCAGGGTGGGCACGACGTTCAGTCCCGCTGTGGAGCAGGAGCTCCATAGCGTGTCGGTGCCCAGTCTGGGGCCGACAGCCAGACCAGCTGCAGGGCTGAAGACCACCTCTGCGTCGGTGCCCAGGGTGGGCACGGCATCCAGCCTGAGGTCTCCGGAGAAGGTCAGCAGCCCGAGGCCTCCTGTGACGGTCAGTAGCCTGAGGTCTCCTGTAAAGGTCAGCAGCCTGAGGCCTCCTGTGAAGGTCAGCAGCCCGAGGTCCCCGGTGACGGTCAGCAGCCCGAGGTCCCCGGTGACGGTCAGCAGCCCGAGGTCCCCGGTGACGGTCAGCAGCCCGAGGTCCCCGGTGACGGTCAGCAGCCCGAGGTCCCCGGTGACGGTCAGCAGCCCGAGGTCCCCGGCGACGGTCAGCAGCCCGAGGTCCCCGGCGACGGTCAGCAGCCCGAGGTCCCCGGGGAAGGTGAGCAGACCTGAACCTCCACCGGTGCCCAGTCCGGGGCCGGTCGTCTGCGTCGCTCCAGTGCCGGAGCAGTCCGCTCCACCGGTGCCCAGTCCGGGGCCGGTCGTCCACGTCGCTCCAGTGCCGGAGCAGTCCACTCCACCGGTGCCCAGTCC
Source organism: Thymallus thymallus (assembly GCA_023634145.1). Taxonomy (NCBI): domain Eukaryota; kingdom Metazoa; phylum Chordata; class Actinopteri; order Salmoniformes; family Salmonidae; genus Thymallus; species Thymallus thymallus. Next base: position 31,863,229 of record CM042378.1, on the reverse strand, counting down.
GGGGCCGGTCATCTACGTCGCTCCAGTGATGGAGCAGTCCGCTCCACAGGTGCCCAGTCCGGGGCCGGTCGTCCACGTCGCTCCAGTGCCGGAGCAATCCGCTCCACCGGTGCCCAGTCCGGGGCCGGTCGTCTACGTCACTCCAGAGACGGAGCAATCCGCTCCACCGGTGCCCAGTCCGGGGCCGGTCGTCTACGTCGCTCCAGAGACGGAGCAGTCCGCTCCACCGGTGCCCAGTCCGGGGCCGGTCGTCTACGTCGCTCCAGAGACGGAGCAGTCCGCTCCACCGGTGCCCAGTCCGGGGCCGGTCGTCTACGTCGCTCCAGAGACGGAGCAGTCCGCTCCACCGGTGCCCAGTCCGGGGCCGGTCATCTGCGTCGCTCCAGTGCCGGAGCAGTCCGCTCCACCGGTGCCCAGTCCGGGGCCGGTTGTCAGCCCCTCTCCAGGGTCGAGGGCTCCCGCACCAGGGTCCAGACAGGACTTGGTGACTGGCGGGAGTACTGAGGGGGGAACCACCGCGCCGGGGTCCGGACCGGATCGGGCGTGCAACGGAGAGGTAGGAGGGAGGCTACTCTCACAGCCTGTGCCACGCCCGGAACCGGAACCGGAGCCCCCACCAGCAACCACCTCAGTACCCCGCCATGTCCCCCCTAGTTTTGGACATTTTTTCTTTTCAGGAGAGGGGGGATTGTATGTGTGCGGTCGGGAGTCTGCACCTTAGGGGGGGGGTACTGTGAGGGCTTGGTTGTGGTAAGGCCTCTTACTCCCACCTAGGGGAGGAGAGAGGCACACAACCAAGCTCTCACACATTATTAGGGAGATGATCATCCCCAATCAGAGACAGCTGTATAGCGTTGTCTCTGATTGGGGATAGCATTTAAGCTCCACACAATTCCACCTGTGTGTGGATCATTGTCTGTTCCTGCTTGTCTGCACTGCATGTAGCCCAGCAAGTAAGTCACTGTGTTTGTTTAGTTTTCATGTTTAGATATTTAGTCATCTCCTTTTGTTTTATTTAATGCTTCGTGAGACCATCTCATTAAATAAAAGAGGAATGACACTCCATCAGCGCTCCGTCTACCGTCCCATTACTCCGCACCGTGACATGTTCCAATACTCATACTAACTGTACTATTTGTGATGTAAATTGAGTATGTAATATGCATATTGGTAGTAGTATGGATTAGATAGTATGTCATAAGTTCCTGGGTGTCGTACTACATTTACCAAAATACGAAGTATATAAGCAGTGGACACTATTTCCGTGAATTTAGGGCCCATAATGCAATTATTCCGAAAATGGGCATGACTTCACTAAGTTTTCAGATTTAGATAGATAGATAGATAAAATACAAGAAGTCTGGATTGTAAAAAGCTATAAAAAGGAATTGCATAGTATGGGTGAAGGGCTGAATATGTACACTATACATTGTTACAGAGTGTTAGGTGAAAAGATGATACAAATATTGCAAGTTGATATAGATAAATAAGGAGTATTTGCATGGTTACTATACTATACAGGTCGATGGCAGAGAAATACTTAAATAGCTAAATGTGCGTATGATATAAGTGAGGGTAATAATAGTTTACTTAATATACATTCTGGTTAAATGAACAGGTAGGTGAATATTTGCATGGTTACATTAACTGTACAGGTAAATGACAGGAAGAGATACTTAAATAGCTAAATGTGTGTGTGATATAATTTAGGGTAATAATAATTCAATTAGTACAGGGTTTAATTACAGATAAATGCCCGTATTGCACATTCGATATACTGAAAGCAATGAAAAAAGATACATCTGACAGGATACTAATATGCAGTCCTGAGTGAATGACTACGTAAATTCAGTCCAAGAATTACTTACAATATTGCACGTGATATGATATAACAACTGTACATGAATATGTATATACAGTCCTGAATGAATGAGTGCTGAATGAATAAGTCCTGAGTGAATGAGTGATTACAGACCAGAGAGTTACTCATGGATGGACGCCTAATTGTTAAACTAGGTCCTAACACCCCAACAATTCGAGGTCTATGTTGCCGACAGCACGGCACCCCGGTGAGGCATTAAATAGTCTAAATAGCCACCGGCAGGAAGGACCTGTGCTCCTCTGCATCACAACCATGGCGTGCAGAGGCGACCGGGTCAGCGTGCATGCGCCCGGCCCGCCACAGGAGTTGCTACTGCGCGGCTGCAACACAGACAGGGCTCGAACCAGCATCTGTAGCAATGCAGCTTGCGCTACCTTAGATCACTGCGCCACTCGGGAGGCCTAGCTACCTAATGTTAGTTGGCTACTAATACACCGAATACACCCCTGAAAGGATATTGTTCGTTTACAGCATACTAAAATGAACTAACAGTATATAGAATGGTAGTATATACTCATTAAGTATGTAGTATACAGTATGTTAGTATGGGTATTCAAACTCACCTTAGGCCTTTAGTCTTTATCCCATACCCCTTTCAGATATACACAAATGCTGGTGTAAAAAGCAGGCATGGTAAAATAGTGGGATTTTGGTCTGCCTTTCCCACTTGGACAAAAGGAACACCTATGAGAGAATGCTGTTCATGGACAACAGCTCTGCGTTCAACACCATAGTGCCCCCCAAGCTCATCACTAAGCTAAGGACCCTGGGACTGGATACCTCCCTCTGCAACTGGATCCTGACGAGACGCCCCCAGGATGTGAGGGAAGGCAACAACACATTTGCCACACTGATCCTCAACAGAGGTGCGTGCTTATTCCCCTCCTGTACTCCCTGTTCACACACGACTGCATGGCCGCGCATAACTCCAACACTATCATTACGTTGGCAGACGACACGTTGAAGGTAGGCCTGATCAACAATGACGATGAGATAGCCTATAGGGAGGAGGTCAGAGACCTGGCAGTGTGTTGCCAGGACAACAACTTCTCCCTCAACGTGAGCAAGACTAAGGAGATGATCGTGGACTACAGGAAAAGGATGGCTGAGTACGCCCCCAGTCACATCAACAGGGATGTAGTGGAGGGGGTCGAGAGATTCAAGTTCGTGTCCACATCACTAAGGATCTATTATGGTTCAAAACACACCAACACAGTCATGAAGAGTGCATGACAACACCTCTTCCCCCTCAGGAGGCTTAAAAGATTTGGCATGGGGCCTCAGATCCACAAAAAGCTCTACAGCTGCACCATCGAGAGCATCTTGACTGGTTGCAGTATGGCAACTGCTTGGCATACGACCGCAAGGTGCGTAAGGCCCAGTACATCACTGGGGACGAGCTCCCAGCCATCCAGGACCTCTATAACAGGCGGTGTCAGAGGAAGGCACAAGAAATTGTCAAACACTCCAGTCACCCAAGTCATAGACTGTTCTCTCTGCTACCACATGGCAAGCAGTGCTGATGCACCAAGTCTGGAACCAACAGGACCCTGAATAGCTTCTACCCCAATGCCATAGAACTGCTAAATAGTTAGTTAAATAGTAAACCAAAATAGCTACCCGGACAATCTGCATTGACCCTTTTTGCACCATTTTTTTTTTACTCATCACATACAGTATGCTGCTGCTACTGTTTACTATATGTCACTTAATTCCTAGTTATATGTGCATATCTACCTCAATTACCTCGTACCCCTGCACATCGTGTATATAGCCAAGTTATTGTTACTCATTGTGTATTTATTAATTGTGTTTTTGTTTATTTTTCTTCTACTATTTCTATTTATTTATGTATTGCATTTTTTGGAAAGAGCATTTAAGTCAACATTTCACTGTTAGTCTACACCTGTTGTTTACCAAGCATGTGACAAAAACACTTTCCTTTGAAATAAAGAAAACACCAACATAAAGGGTCTTAATAGGGCTCAAAGGGATATCGAATGTTTTTTAATATACGTTTTTTACCCCTCTACCAAAGGGTGCCCTTCTTTGAGATGTTGGAAAACCTCCATGGTCTTTGTGGTTGAATCTGTGTTTGAAATTCACTGCTCGACTGAGGGACCTTACAGGGGTACAGGGATGAGGTAGTCATTCAAAAATCATGTTAAACACTATTATTGCACACACAGTGAGTCCATGTAACTTATTATGCGACTTGTTAAGCACATTTGACTTGTTAAGCACATTTTATTTAGGCTTGCCATAACAAACGGGTTGAATACTTATTGACTCAAGACATTTCAGCTTTTCCTTTTGAATTAATTAGTAAAAATTCTGAAAAAAATAATTCCACTTTGACATTATGGGGTATTGTGTGTAGGCCAGTGACACAACATTTAAATTGAATACACATTTTAAATTTAGGCTGTAACACAACAACATGTGGAAAAAGACAAGGGGTGTGACTACTTTCAGAAGAAACTGTATATACAGTGAGTGTACAAAACATTAAGACATAGACTGACCAGGTGAATCCAGGTGAAAGCTATGATCCCTTATTGATGTCACTTGTTAAATCCACTTCAATCAGTGTAGATGAAGGGGAGGATTTTTAGGACTTCAGATAATTGAGACATGGATAAAATGTGATTTGATATGAGAAAGAGGAGAGGAGGCAGAGCGATAAAGCTGTCCTCCTCCAGTGTGCTGTAACTACATTTGTGCTGTCGACTGCAGACAGAAGAAACTCTGTTTGGTGCCAATTTACTAAATGAGCTTATGCATATTTCATCCCTAATCTTATCATCTCCTGTTAAATCATATTCTTCTTCAAAATCTGCTTGCCTCAGTGCCATGAGAATGCCTGTGTGTGTGTGTGTGAGAGAGAGAGTATGTGAGCATGCACACTGCCTAACCCAACATAGAATATGTGTCATGAATGATTGAGTAGTGTTTACCTCCATCCCTCTTTCTCGCGCCCTCCGTCACTCCATTCCTCCATCCCTGTATTTGTCCATCTTTTATTTTCTTTGCTAAATATCCCTCCCTCCCTCTCTCTCTCTCAACCTTCCTTTCCTCCAGTCCATACTCTCCCCTTCTTCCCTCCATCCCTCCCTACCTCACAGCAGCATGTTACACACAGTTCTTAAGGGGACTGGTGTATTCTGGATGCTCCTGCTAAACACACATTCACATGAACACACACGTGCACGCACACACGCAGTTCATGCAGTTTTATCCCTCTGCCTCATACCGTTGCCTGGCAACGCTGTTTTCTGCACAAACAAAGAAAACAGGAGCGTGCCACTGCGTTTTTAGAGCAATAGAGGCAACGAGGGAGAGAGGGAGAGAGGGACACATACAGAGGGAATGTCCCTCCCTGGTTCTCTGTTGTGTATTGCTGAGCTGCTGAATAGGTTCAGGTACCCTGCATGTTGTTTGTGTGTTTGGGGCTCCATGTGTGTGTGTGTGTGTGGAGGGGGGTTATTACTTTCAGATAAGTGAGAGTCCCATGCTCCCACACTGGGCCAGAAGCTCCTGTGGGTGCCGGTAACTGCAGTGACATTGTACCTGAGACAACAATGACAGGGCTGGCTCAATACTGCAGCTCTGTCCTGGTACCTGCTAACCCACCCCTCCCCACTCCCCCCTCTCCCTGACTGGCAGACAGGAGCCTACCGACTGGGCACAAAAGTCAAGTTTATTCCATGTTGGTTCAATGTAATTTCATTGAAATGACGTGGAATCAATGTTGATTCAACCAGTGTGTACCCAGTGGGTAGCCTAGCCTTCCATACAACATGTTTATTCTATGCACTATGGCACACAACTATCATATTCAGCAGACTTCTTCAGTTCCGCTCTAGGAAGTCTCTCAAAACATGGAACGTGTTAATGATTCTAGAATCCTCTCCATTGAAATGTGAGACATAGGGCTGTGACAGTAATTGAATAACTATGTAACTCACGGTTATGGATGAAGACTGTCATGAATATAAAATAACAGGCATAACCGTTTAAATAGGCTTACATTAATTTGAGGATTTATATGTAGTTTTATTAACCTTATTTTTCTAATGTAGATAAACTTGACCTAATAGCAGGGGTGTTTACTAATGATTATAAACAGTTGTTTAGCTAATTTAGCTCATTTCCTTTCAAACTGTCCTTTGATGTTGGAGCAGATAATTGCTAGATGCAGGGTGTAGAGCTATAGGCTATGGCAATTCAGTAAAGAAAATAGTTTGATGTGTGGCCTTTCTTTTAAACAATGCACATTTTCATTATTTGCTGTAAATAAATACATTTAAAAAAAGGTTGGATGTGTCTAGCATGAGGCCTATATCGCACTAATGTTGTGTGAAATGGACAACGCGCCAATCCTCTCGAACCTGGCATGGTATAATTTGATACAGAACATTTCCTTAATTTATAGGCTAGTCAACACTGATCAGGCCCGGTTCTGGCCGATATGCTGCCCTAGGCGAGACAGTACAGTACTGTATCGGCCCGCAATGCACTTGATGAATGCCCACGTGGTAGCCTACCATTTGTAAAACTGGCAATTTACCATTAATCCTTATCATTTGGTTACATTAATTTCTGATAATGCATGTATTAATTACAGTAATTTACCGTTCTCATTCTCGGAGTGGAAACGTTGTTTGCAGAGTTCAAAACCTGCTACATTTCATACCATCGTTTACGCGCTCCATGTGAGCAATGAGCATGTGTCTGGTTTCTCTGTCCTGTTAATGTTGACAGAGCGCGCGTGCCTGAGAACGCACAGAAGTACCTGGCCTGCTTCTTGCAAATGTCAAATGTAGTAAAGTGCCCAGCTGGGCTTCTCAGTCATTTTTTCTTCATCTGAAACATTAAGCCAACGAACTAGTTCCTCACAGTAACTGAACGAAGAAAAAAAAACGGTGTTTTTATTTTAATGATTTTCAATGATATTCATACATTAGCATATCTATCCCATTCATACTTTTATTGTCAGTTCATTATCTTATATCCTACTTTCAGGTAAGCCTAAGGTAGGCCTAGGTTTTTTTCATACGTTTTAAGGAAAGGATAAATATTTGCTTGTGTCTGACATGCTGGCGGCTTTGCTTGACGGGTGTTTTTACTGGGGTGTGCGTGTGTGAGTTCGCTGATTCTCTCTACAGGCCTATATGTCCATTCACACAGTTTTCTAAAGTAACCTGTCTGGACTCCATCTCTTTAATAACAATCAAACGCTCCTGTCATGAGTAGCTTAGGATACATTATTTATCTCATTATGGCGTCCTCTCTTTGAAGAAAATATGTCAATGCCATCGAATGACCGTTATGCAAATATTTCGGGAAAAGTAGGAGAAAAACCCATTGGACTTCATTTGAATGGTTTGTGGATCTAAATACTACGTTACCGTTTATGTTGTGTCAATATAAAAATGCAACAATCTTCTCCAACCTGGAATTCCTTACCTTACGTTGATTAATATTTATAATTAATAACCTGAATAATAATGAAATGCCATGATAATAACGAAGTGTAATGGCTTGTTTCAAATAGGTTTTTATTAAGAAGAATATCCATGGTAACAAGAACCCCCCCCATGGTTATGTTGGTGATGTGTACATTGGCCTGGCCAATTACCATAATCTCAAATTCCAAGACTGTCACAGGCCTAGTGTGGTGGGCTGGACAATGACTCAGGTCCTCAGTCGTCTCCCTCCCAAAGGGCAAAGAACCTCTCACGTGGCCAAGGCTGCTCCTCCATAACCCAACACAGAGGGAAGGTGGTGAGCCAGATAAAGACGTGGGAGTGATGGGGGAGGTTGGAGGTGGAGGGGAGGATTATTTTTGTAATAGTGACACCTGTGTGACCTTATAAGTTGTGGGAGCGGAGCTGTTCTCTTAAAGCAGCCTGCCGCCTGTAAGGGTACACCTGCCCTAGTAGGGTAGACAGACTGGGGAGAGGGGGAGAGTGGGTGGGAGGGAGAGGGATTTGAGCGGGAGAGGGCGTAAGGGCATCGTCTGAGTGCCACAGGTGAAAACCAACACCTGTTAAACCCATATACCTCTTAAAAATCTGAAGTGATGCCAGCAGAAACCTCAGGCACTTTAAAGTAATTTCTGTTTAATCTTCACAGCTTCGAAAAATCAATAGAATTAAACCTGTTGGCCTTTGAAAACAACACGACTGAAACCTGCTCCTAAATCAGCACTAATATACAGTAGTTGACATTTCCACATTTAGAATGTGACGCCATTCAACACCTCAGACACTTTAATCCTCAATGCCCTTTAAACCCAACACCTTTAAGAAGGCATACTTACCAAGCTAGCAGAATTAAACCCAACACCTTTAAGAAGGCATACTTACCAAGCTAGCAGAATTAAACCCAACACCTTTAAGAAGGCATACTTACCAAGCTAGCAGAATTAAACCCAACACCTTTAAGAAGGCATACTTACCAAGCTAGTAGAATTAAACCCAACACCTTTAAGAAGGCATACTTACCAAGCTAGCAGAATTAAACTCAACACCTTTAAGAAGGCATACTTACCAAGCTAGCAGAATTAAACCCAACACCTTTAAGAAGGCATACTTACCAAGCTAGCAGAATTAAACCCAACACCTTTAAGAAGGCATACTTACCAAGCTAGTAGAATTAAACCCAACACCTTTAAGAAGGCATACTTACCAAGCTAGCAGAATTAAACCCAACACCTTTAAGAAGGCATACTTACCAAGCTAGCAGAATTAAACCCAACACCTTTAAGAAGGCATACTTACCAAGCTAGCAGAATTAAACCCAACACCTTTAAGAAGGCATACTTACCAAGCTAGCAGAATTAAACTCAACACCTTTAAGAAGGCATACTTACCAAGCTAGCAGAATTAAACCCAACACCTTTAAGAAGGCATACTTACCAAGCTAGTAGAATTAAACCCAACACCTTTAAGAAGGCATACTTACCAAGCTAGTAGAATTAAACCCAACACCTTTAAGAAGGCATACTTACCAAGCTAGTAGAATTAAACCCAACACCTTTAAGAAGGCATACTTACCAAGCTAGTAGAATTAAACCCAACACCTTTAAGAAGGCATACTTACCAAGCTAGCAGAATTAAACCCAACACCTTTAAGAAGGCATACTTACCAAGCTAGCAGAATTAAATGGAAGATTTAACCCGTAGCTGGGCTTAATAACACACTTAGGTAGCCTACAAACACTGCATGCAAGGAAGATCATCATTTATTCCTCTCTCTCACACACGCACACACACAAGCGCATACACACAGCACTTGCTACTCCACCTTCTGCAGACTTAGTCATTTTATAGGAACACAGACACTCTGCTGCTATAAGAGCTGCTAACTGAAACAGGCTTAATGGGGAATTTCATGTTGGCTCTGCCATGGCATATAGTCACTACTATATTAACAACATTACTTTTTAATCATAAACAGCTACAACTAGCACATTTTCATTTCACTGGTAGAATCTGGAAGTTTTGACTTCCTGTGTATTCCTCTGCTCATAGTCAACCACAAAATCCGGCATTCATAGCGAATGCAGATACCGCCCGCTAAGGTAGATGGGGCGTGCCCACAAACGTGGATGATGGCATTGTGTACTTCGAACGAACAACACACAGCAATCTCAGAACTTCTGCAGGCACAATGTTTCTGTGCCTTTAAACAGCTTGGAAAATTCCAGAAAATGATGTCATGGCTTTAGAAGCTTCTGATAGGCTAATTGACATAATGAGTCAATTGGAGGTGTACCTGTGGATGTATTTCAAGGCCTACCTTAAAACTCAGTGCCTCTTTGCTCAACATCATGGGAAAATCAAAAGAAATCAGCCAAGACTTCCACAAGTCTGGTTCATCCTTTGGAGCAATTTCCAAAAGCCTGACGGTACCACATTCAACTGTACAAACAATAGTACGCAAGTATAAACACCATGAGACCATGCAGCCGTCATACCGCTCAGGAAGGAGACACGTTCTGTCTCCTAGAGATTAACGTACATTGGTGCGAAAAGTGCAAATAAATCGCAAAACAAGAGCAAAGGACCTTGTGAAGATGCTGGAGGAAACAGGTACAAAAGTATCTATATCCACAGTAAAACGAGTCCTATATCAACATAACCTGAAAGGCCTCTCAGCAATGAAGAAGCCACTGCTCCAAAACCGCCATAAAAAAGCCAGACTACGGTTTGCAACTGCACATGGGGACAAAGATCGTACTTTTTGGAGAAATGTCCTCTGGTCTGATGAAACAAAAATAGAACTGTTTGGCCATAATGACCATCGTTATGTTTGGAGGAAAAAGGGGGAGGCTTGCAAACCGAAGAACACCATCCCAACCGTGAAGCACGGGGGTGGCAGCATCATGTTGTGGGGGTGCTTTGCTGCAGGAGGGACTGATGCACTTCACAAAATAGATGGCATTATGAGGAAGGAAAATGATGTGGATATATTGAAGCAACATCTCAAGACATCAGTCAGGAAGTTAAAGCTTGGCCGCAAATGGGTCTTCCAAATGGACAATGACCCCAAGCATACTTCCAAAGTTGTGGAAAAATGGCTTAATGACAACAAAGTCAAGGTATTGGAGGGGCCATCATAAAGCCCTGACATCAATCCTATAAAACATTTGTGGGCAGAACTGAAAAAGCGTGTGTGAGAAAGGAGGCCTACAAACCTGACTCAGTTACACCAGTTCTGTCAGGAGGAATGGGCCAAAATTCAGCTGAGAAGACAACTTATTGTGGGAAGCATGTGGAAGTCTACCCAAAACATTTGACCTAAGTTAAACAATTTAAAGGCATTGCTACCAAATACTAATTGAGTGTATGTAAACTTCTGACCCACTGGGAATGTGATAAAATAAATAAAAGCTGAAACAAATGATTCCCTCTACTATTATTCTGACATTTCACATTCTTAAAATAAAGTGGTGATCCTAACTGACCTAAAACAGGGAATTATTACTAGGATTAAATGTCAGGAATTGTGAAAAACTGTGTTTAGATGTATTTGGCTAAGGTGTATGTAAACTTCCGACTTCAACTGTAGCTAACACTCTGTTTGTGTGTTGGTAGCAATGATGAATGTGTATAGTTGGTTCTCAGCCATCCTCAGCTGGCTAGCAATCCTGCTGCCAATTTAGTGACACTAGTTAGCTAACAGGAAGCGGACAATATTGAAATGTCCATGTTAGATGTGCTTAGCTAGCCAGTCTGATAGAGATCAATATAATCAGTGGGGTGGTTAAATTGTTTATTTTGTTGTAGATGGTATCAAGATGTGCTTCCAACCCCTACCTCTGCACAAAGTGATGGTAAGATGGCTATAATATGTACACGCTGACGGCTAAGATAGCTCAATTTAAAGTAAGCATGGGATAAACATGAATTTGTTAGTGTTCAGTGGCGTGTATTCATGGATGCCAAGGGAAGCCAGTCTTCCACAAAAAATGTACCAAGGAAAAAATTTGAACTGTTGCATCTCATTGTGTTGTTGTCCTCCGGTGGCTAGCTAGCTAGCTAATGCTTTGTGGACTTCACTGGACAGAGGTTACTATCCTGCTTTGTGATGGAACAAAGGTGTGGTTGAATTTATTCTGCCAGCGTCTTCTTATTGTCTCTGCCTTTAGGCCTATATATCATGGTGTCAAGGCATATTAACTAACAGGTTATAGAACATAACACAATTATCACAACACATAGGTTGTAATATTGCTTTTGGTTTCTGGCTTCCCCAGTGATAACCCAAGACTACAACAGTAATGACACAATCACCTCATTCTTCTCTCTGTACATTCTCAAAACACAATACAAAGACATCCCCCTGCAAAGGGCTACTATTGACAAGAATTATCTGTCAAAGTCAATGGGCTGGGGGAGGTTTACAGACAGTACTTTGAGATGAGGAAGGGGGTTTTGGTAGTGCAGGGTTATGCTTAGACAGTAAATGTGTTGTTGTGTATGAGAGCGATTGAGATGTGCCATTTCTCCTCAATCTCCCATACACAACAATTCATACTGTGTGAGAACTGCCCTCCTAAGACTTTTCACACTTTCTTTAGCCCCCCAGCCCATTCACTTTGTTGAATGATCTTTCCTCTCAAAAGTAGCTCCCAATGGCTAAACAATATGTTAGCCAGTCTTTCAGATCAGATCAGTTTTGAAAAATGTCTGATGTTAAAAGATCTGATGTGATTAAGACCAATTAGTGGAAGAAATATTAGAATCTGTCTACCTGTGTAAACGCAGCCAATGTGGCTCTGCTTAAGATCATGTAGAACAGGGGTCTCTAACCCTGTTCCTGTAGAGCTACCCTCCTGTAGGCTTTGGCTCCAACCCCAGTTGTAACTCACCTAGTTCAGTTTATCAACCAGCTAATTATTAGAATCGCGTGTGCCAGAACAGGGTTGGAGTGAAAACCTACTGGACGGTAGCTCTCCAGGAACAGGGTTGGAGAGGTTTGAGGGTTGAGACTGAAGGACCACTCCACTGCTTGTCTCTGTGTGAGCTACGTGCTGCTGGTCAGCGAGATAGATAGGCCTCAGCGATAACAACAAGTACAGCTCTCATACTTTCTGAGAATTCACACATTCTGAGAGGTATTCTCTGGGTATCACTGTGTGTCACTTTAAAGTCATTTGCCCACTTAATCCCACCACCACACACAAGCAGACACAATCTGATATTCAGGAACGTCCTTCAGAAACAGGCCTCCCGGGGAGGGATTTCAGTGAGACACCAGGAGGATGTCAAAACCCATCACTGTCACAACTTGTGTGCATCTTCCCACTCCAACTCTTCAACTATCTCCATCAGTACATCTTTTTCACAAGGGCTTTGTCAATCCAATGCCCTGAAGTCTTGAGATATGGAGAGGAATAGGAGAGATACAAATACAATCCAAAACCTACACATACAAACGACAACATCACACAAACATCAACTACATCACACCTGCATTCCTCTAACAGTGTGTTTGATGTTGTTGTTGCACTAGTGTGACATGAAAGTAGTCTATGTCGGACAGATGAGATGCTCTGGAGCTGAAGGGCTCGGGTTCACTGATTATTGCCTTCACATCTCCTTCATAGCAGAAGGTAATGTCTGGCACAGATGGCCAGACAAAAACATTTCTCACTCCATGCTGCTGCATACAAGTGATCTGCACTTCCCAATCACCTTCAGCACCTGGCCTACAAAGGGGTGGTCTTCGTAGTTGACAATGACAAATCTGCCCCTGACTTTCAGCGAGCGTTGACTTGGCCTCAGCTGCAGCTTCATCTTGTACCTCAGTCATGGTGTTCTCCTGATAGTGGTCTTCATTGAAGTTCACTTCCACAGGGCTGAAACAGGTGTTGCAGATGCTTGGTCTGCAGTCCCAGTGAAAGGAAATCTTTACGCTACAGCATACAATGACATTCCAGACGATTCTGTGCTTTCAACAGTTTGGGGAAGGTCCTTTCCTGTTTCAGCATGACAATGCCCCCGTGCACAAGGTGAGGTCCATAAAGAAATGTTTTTTCAAGATCGGTGTGGAAGAACTTGACTGGCCTGCACAGAGCCCTGACCTCAACCCCATCAAACACCTTTGGGATGAATTGGATTGCCGACTGTGAGCCAGGCCTAATCGCCCAACATCAGTGCCCGAACTCACTTATGCTCTTGTGGCTGAATGGAAGCAAGTCCCCGCAGCAACGTTCCAACATCTAGTGGAAAGCCTTCCCAGAAGAGTGGAGGCTGTTATAGCAGCAAAGGGGGGACCAACTCCATATTAATGCCTATGATTTTGGAATGAGATGTTCGACTTGCAGGTGTCCACATACTTTTGGTCATGTAGTGTATCTTGAATATCAAAAGAAAATATACACTTTTCAGATAATTCAACATTTTGATTGGTTTTTAGCCTGTGTACCGAATGATACGATTTTTGGGGTAGATCCTGACAGGAAGTGGAATTGTGAATTTATCAAACATACGAGAGACTCGCTGACCTTTCTTCTTAACCTTGGGGTATCTCACAGGCATCTTAATGATGTCACATCTTGTCACATGAGTATGATCCAAAATGTTGACTTTATGTCGGTTGCACTGAATGATAATTATGAAGGCTATTTTTCCAGGAAAAAGTATTTAAAACCATTCTGCCTAAACTGTCTTACCCATATAGCAGTATAGTGCAGTAGACCGTTACAAAATCATGCCAGAATAATGTCTTGACAGTTTTGTTATTTAAGATGATTTATTAACAGTTATATAGAACGCATTCGTCTTCGGACAGGTGCACCAAATGACTTTTTAAAAAACTTTAGAGCACCAAAAGTGACATTATTTTTTTCATTTAACCATTAACTATTTTAGGACACAGTAAAAGTGAAAGGTCATAGCTATATAACATAAAATGTGTATAAAATATGCCCTTCGGACACCAAAATATGCATGTCACGTCATTGACCCACCTACTGTTATGCAGCTCAGCCCTCCCTCCCCTCAACAACACACTACAGAGGGAAGCGATATCTCAGAATGATCTCTTTTCCTCCATTTCACTCCCTCTTTCCCCCATTCCTCTGACTACCCTGAACAAGTGATGAAGAGACTACCTGACAACAGCTTCATCCACTGATGCAGAACAAGAGCAAAACATCCTTCCCTCAGCTCCTCCTTTCCCCATCCTTCTCTCCCCCCATCCAGTCATGCCGTGTCGCCAGCCAAAATCATATTCAGTTAATCTCAGACCAGCCAAACAATCTAAAACAACCACCCAACCCCTGCCTCTGGTGCTGCTCTGCCCTCTCATATCCCTTCACACAGACAGAAACAAACACACAGCCATCAAGGGGACACTCCCTGCTCTGAACAACCAACAACAAACAGTCCAAATGAGGCTGTGTCCCTCTATCCTTTCATGTATTACTTTTTCCAGTGATTTGCTTCTGCTTGGTATACTGTAGGGAACATAGGAAATGAATAGCATTTAATAACCTATTGCTGATACAGCCTGCTAGAATAATTCCCGGGTGGCTCTCCCTCTTGTTTGTAAATTGAATCAGGTATCATGCGAGCTGCCACATAAATCCCATAGTACACTCTGCCCACACCACAGGGGTCAACTGAGGTCAACCACTTATTAATCCCTGTTAACAGACAGCGAGAAACAACAGGGAAACAAGGGCTGAAGTGGAGCCACAGTTAACCCCCCCGTGCACAGTTAACCCCCCCCCCCCCGTGCAGTTAACCCCCTGTGCACAGTTAACTCCCCCGTGCATAGTTACCCCCCCAGTGCACAGTTAACCCCCCCGTGCATAGTTAACCCCCCCGTGCATAGTTAACCCCCCCGTGCACAGTTAACGTTAACCCCCCCGTGCACAGTTAACCCCCCTGTGCACATTTACCCCCCCCCCCCGTGCACAGTTAACCCCCCCGTGCACAGTTAACCCCCCCCGTGCACAGCACAAAAGCACCCCGCAACGCTTGATCCCTTTCCACACATCCACAGGGAAACACACACACTGGCACAGAGGAAATACATTTCAGAGATTTGAGCTGTAATTGGATCGGTTTCTATTTAGGGTCAGTCAGTGAAGTTAACGACTGGAGGCCATTTTAAAATGTACTAAAGACTTAAGAGTCTAAAGAGGATAGAGGAAAGGAGGAGAGGAAACAGGAAGCAGCGAAAGGAGAGGAAACAGGAAGCAGAGAAAGGAGAGGAGGAGAGGAAACAGGAAGCAGAGAAAGGTTTTTAAAAAGGAGGAAGGGAGATAGAGACGGAGAGAGGGATGGAGAGAGAGAGTAGCAGTACAGCAGACATGGTGTGTGAGATGTCATAATGGATATGTGCTGGGTATGTACTGTATGTGAGAGAGAGAGGGAGAGAGAGAGAGAGAACAGGATCTGTCTCTATCAGTCATTCCCCCTGATCAGCAGCACACCCAAAAACGCCAGCCATCAACCAGCAGATCAATACCAGTGCTGAGGACACTGTGTTGTGTTTGTGGGTGTGTATGTGTGTGTTATAACACAGGGCTGTGGACTAGGTAAAGAGGGAAAGGGTGTGTGGGAGAATATCTATTGTTACAGTAATGTACTGTATTTGGGTGTGTTGAGATGTATGGTGGTGAGGTGAAATCTACAGTATCATTACTGTAGCATTACAGTATCTATGATATGGTTACTGTATGTGTGACATTGTCTGTGTGTGTATGTGATATGGTGATGTCTAGGGGGTACTCTATGTAGGAGAATAATCCCCGGCTGGAGTCTTAAACATCAACAACGGTCCATCATCTCCCCTCTGTATTGGCACCTTCACCCTCTGTCTATTCTCTCTCTCCCACTTTCTCTTTCACCCTCTCATCTTTGTCCCTATCTCTTTATCACTGCCTGACTTTCTCTCTCTCACTCATCTCCCCCTCATTGCTCTCTCTCTCTCTCTCTCCCTCAACCCTCTTTCTCTCTCTGAGAGGATAAACTAATCCCTTGTGGGGATTGTAAAGCACAAACCTGCTGTTTCACTCCCTGTGTGTGTGTGTGTGTGTGTGTGTGTGTGTGTGTGTGTGTGTGTGTGTGTGTGTGTGTGTGTGTGTGTGTGTGTGTGTGCCACTACAGAGTATATTTGCTACTATGTATCCAAATATAATTCTCAATCTCACTTCCAGTGCATTAGCATAAGAGTACAACTGCATCCATAATGTATTCCTACCAGTGGATGCTGTTGTTCCATAAATTATGTTCCAGACGTTTGTTTCTGTCATGACTCTCTGCTTTGGTCTCTCTCGTGGCAAGGCTTGCTTTTTCATGCATTTCTCTTGGCTTTAACCTTTAATAAACCCAGTTAACCATTAATAACCCAGATAGAACCAAAGTGATGAAATTGAGATTAAACTTTTTTTTAAACAGAGGCCTGTTTACGCAAGAGTGATCTTTGCCATTCCAGGTCTGATCTGTCCTACAGCAAGATACAGTATGATGGTCTACCATCCACTAGGAGTACACCTGGCTGCTCAAAGGACATTCACTGTGCCCACTAGGCTAAACGGTCAGTCCTTCCCCTGCCAGTGAGGCACATAGCCAGCCTCTCTTCAGGTCTCAGACAAGGGTTATTGTGGCAGCTTCTATGCATACCTCTCCTCTATCACCTCTGTGTGCTGCACCAACTGCAAACACACACATATACACCCCTGTGGCGTAAGGCTGATTTAAATGGCATTTAATTATTGAAACACAATTAATTCAGCACTCACTGGGAATCAGAGCGACACACACACACACACACACACACTGGAGTCGAGTTCACAGCCGGCTCATCATCAGAGATTAACAAACGATACGTCATGGGATTAATGTGAATAATAACAAAATATGGTTGTTCGGCTCAGTTTGTTTCTATGACGCATACAAGCAAAGTGAAGAAAAAAATATGTTTCCATCTGCTTTGGTGAAGGTGGTGTAGGCCTATTGAACTAACTGGTTTGCTTTCACTCATTTGTAATAACAGGTTCACCTTGATAAGGTGTCAGTCAAAATGTGTGTCATGGCAAAATGTGTAGAATAGTAGGAAATTAGATTTAAACTACCACATTTTCTCTCAGCATCATGTTAAAATGTGTAAAATAGCATTATAAAACAGCTTTTTTTTAAACACTTAATGGTGTTGAAATGCAGGAAATTAGCTGTTTCCAAAAAACAACGTTTTCCTGGCCTGGAGGTTGGTGTCTCGGGGCGTGTGGTGCGGAGGTGGGAATGCAACCCTTTTATGATAACATTTTACTTGAGAAGGAATTTCAAGTCAACACTAGGCGTAATCAATTTCAATGACATTAGAGACCCACAATATTGTAATTGTAATATTGTAATGGTGCTGAAGAACAATCCCCTCGTAGGCTATCGATGATGCTACTGCCTTTAGTGGATAGATCAGCATCTTTGTTTGATTAGTACAGACGAAATTATCATAAAACACTAAATGGCATAGATTATTCCTCGTGGTCGCCTAGTAACTTCATTTTTGCCATGGCATAAAACCGCACCTCTATGTGAAAACATGAACATATCACAAACTATGATAAAATCACCAATGGTCAAATCTAAACGTTAAAATGGGAGCAATCAAACCATTGGTGTATAACTGATATACACACAATGCATTGAACATGTTTCTGCGTATTTCATAATATTGTAAATGTGCCTTACCGAACGGTATAAGGTAGGTGCTGTATGGATGCTGTACGGTCTCGTGCGTTGCCTAGCTGGTTCTCATCACTGCCGCCGCAGGTCGCTCGCGGAGCTAAATATTTTCGCTCTTGTCCCGCCCTCTCCACGCGCTGATTGGTTCTTAACTGCTCTTCCTGTATAACAACGCACACTTTTTTATTTCAGTACCTGTCGAGGCTATCAATGTAACATTTGTGTATGCCAGGAATTGAGTTTGTCTGTGAGAGATGGAGTTTTTGTTGGCAATATATGCCTGTTGATGCTTTAGTTGTTTCGTGTAGAACGCCTGTCGATTGCTTTAACTAGTTGGGAGTTGTAGTTTTTATAGTTACTATGCCTTTGCCATTGCCATAATTGGAGATGTCAGGAAAAACTACAACCGTCAACCCGTTTGGTGGCCAGCTGAAAAAAAACATCGCCCAGCCAGTTTGATCATGCAGAAAACTTCCGTCTCTGAATGAGAAAAGAAAACACACGACTAGCTAGCTAATGCTAGCCACGGCAAATGAGCCTAATTCGGTCTAAATAAGAAATCTACCACTTCTGTCTACTACGGTGTGAACAGGTATGTAGCTAAAGTCAGCGTTACTATTTCACCAACTAACGTTAGCTAGCAAATAATTTTTGTTTAGCTAAGGTAGCGAGCTAAGTTAGCTAACGTTACCTGTTTAGGTAGCTAGCTAGTAATTTAGCGCATATGTGCTCATAGTTAGCTACCTACCTGACTGGACGATGATTCATACAAATTGGCTATGGCTCGTAGGTAACTAACTTACTATTTAGAAATCTCCCTCACTGTTTATTTGAGTATGTCTAGCTAACTGGTGATCATATGTGTATTGGGACAAGGAAATGACGACGGTAGGTATTACAAATATGAGCTAACGTTAGCTAGTTAAACTTAGTTGGGTGTAATTTAAATTATCCACGGTTCTGGCACTGCCAGTGGTAGGTGACACCCATCTTGCTAAAATAGCTAGCTAGCTGAACAATCGACGAAACTTGTTTACGTAGCTAAGTTGGCTAACTAGCCTCGGTTCGGCTAGCTGACTGGTTCGCTAGCTCGACGTCAACGTCGCAAGGTAGCTGCTAGCCAGTCTGTCTGTCAAGACAGGACACACTCTTTTCACGCCACTTCTATACAAAGTGATTTTCGTAGCAGTTTAGGTGATCATGTTCCCAACCTTAACCTGTCTCCTAACCTGCTACTAAAAAAAAGTAACTTTGGTATCGAAGTGGCGTGTGAACGATAGCCCTGTCAAGACAGAGTCTAGGGGTTTATTTATTACGCCGATTCTGTTGCAAAACGTTTCTTAAACGGAAGCGAACGAAACGAGTAGGGACCTTATGTTATCTGAATATGTCCCATATTAACTCTCGTGTTTGGACTACAGATTACACCCCAGTTTTCATCAAACGATGACATCATTATAATTGGAAATGTAATTAGCTAATGTGTGGCAGTGTAACTTTCCTCAAGTCAATACACTATCCGGGTAGCTAGCTGTATGGTGTGGCTACAGTACAAGAGGTGGTACTGGTGGATGGTAATTATGGAGAGACATCTGTTGTTGTTGTAACTGCTGTACATTTCTGCATAGCAACTTGCTTATCTGATCAGTCAACCGTCCATGCTCCTTGCTTTATGTGACAAATGACTCTGTGGACATACAATTATGTTTAACAGCCAGTAATAAACCTGTTTATTTTACAGTGTGATAATGCATGACTGCCTGAAATAATGTCTTAATGGACTTAGATGTTTAGCTTGGTCTTTGTACCATGACAGACAGACAACTTAGACCATCGTTCTTAAAAGTGATGATGTCATGTTCTTAAGGCCCGGTAGCCCATCTAATCAGCGTATAGCCCACAGTAAAGTTGGCCAGATAATAGGCAATGGGGAGAAGCATAGCATCAGGTAAGAAATAAATTGTTCAATACGTTTCCTTTCCTCAGCTATTGTCCCCCACTCTTCACTGATGGGTGGAATGTGTCTAGTCTCACTATGATGCCTTAAGGCTGCTGTGAAGTCCTTTCAAATCAGTGACCATGAAGGAAATTAGTCAAGAGATGGAATCTTGTTTTGAGATTGGCCTAAGGCAGGGGTTTCAAACTCATTCCACTGCAAGCCTAATATCTGCAGGTTTTGGGGTTTTCCTTTCAGTTAACACCTAGGCAACCAGGTGAGGGGAGTTATTTACTAATTAGTGACCTTAATTCATCAATCAAGTACAAGGGAGGAGCAAAAATCCGCAGACACTCGGCCCTCTGTGGAATGAGTTTGACACACGTGGCCTAAGGAGTCAGTACTCTAGGGAAAAGTTGTCCGTGTGTTCTGCTCCAGGATCAGTTTTCCCTGCCTCCATCCTAGTCTGAAAGGAATAAATAGGGATGAAGCTGACCTGGGAGCAGTGCTCAGAGCAGCCTCTAGTTATGGTTTTAATAACACCCTCTAAAGACACTGCCTGCCTGGCCAAAAATAGAACTGTCACCTTTCGTCAGGTGGGGCTGAGTCATGGAATCACAATGACGGAGGGAAAGAAACCGTCACTCAGTTGGGCTACTAACTCAGTCGGTATGTGCAGAACAAGGGCAGCATTGACACTCCCTCCCTGCCCTGTAATTGCATTCAGTTAAACACAGTGAAGTGTTGTCTGGTAATGGGCAAGGGTGACGTCATACCGTAGATAATTCTGCCGAATGTTTCAGTCAGAGTAGGAGGAAGAGAACGGAAGCACCGGTGTACAAAGGCAGGGCAGGTGTATGGTAGACCTTAGGGTCTGTGTCTGTCTCCACACCCACCGCCCGGCCCCACATGTTTGACTTTGAAACAGAGCCAGATGGAATGTTTACCTGGTTATATAATGTCATGGCCCTCCAAGCCTAGATGTTGTTTGTTGACGTAGACATTACTAGGACAGAAAAACAAGGCCTACATTTAGACCTCAACCAGAAGTAATGAAAGTAGCCTAAATGAGGATATCAAATGTTTAGCAGATGTTATTGCAGGTGTAGTGAAATGCTTGTTTTCCTAGCTGTGCAGGAATATCTAAGAATATACACATCTAAAAGTAAAATAATGGAATCACCTCACTGTCTGTGTGGGTGGACCTTTTCAGCTATTATAGTGATAAAGTAGGCTATGTAACATTGGATTGTCTTTTCTGCCCTTTACCGCCCCCACCCATTCAATCCCTCTATCTATCTGCCCCCTGCTCTCCTCAGGTCTTGCCCCACCAGCCTTTTCTTCTCTGAGTGTAGTAGGTAGTGAATGAGGCGAGCCCTGCCCCTTTAGGAGCCTTCACTCCACACACACACACAAACGTTGGCCTCTGGACGAGGATGACAATGGAAGAGATGAAGAATGAAGCAGAGACGACCTCAATGGTTTCCATGACACTCTACACTGTGATGTACCCCGTCTTCCACGAGGTAAGGAGGAAAGGATTTGATAAAGACAGGATGTAGTGTTTCTTGAATGGGGCATGTGTGTGTGCTATGGTCTCTAAGGTTATACCCAGCTACAGCAGAAATAGATGTAATTACCCTTAGAGAGAAAGGCATGGGGAGAGCAAATGTTGTTGGAATGGAGAAATAGTGACAGGGTAATTAGGTCTAGGGCTCTATAAAATCTGTGTTGTGGAGAACGAGGATGGAATCACGGAATCCATACATTAAAACAGAATTCAGCAATATTAAAAAAAAATATTGATTAACTAAATGTTTTGAATTTATTTGAAAATGCATTAATTTGGCCAAGATTATCATAAGACATGAACACAATGCTTTAGGGATTCGTACTTTCCTTCAACTTGCTGAAGAGGCAACGGCACAGGAATGCCCGTCTGTGCGTTTGTCTACCACTTTGTGTAGCCGTTACCGATGATGCTAATGTAATGACAACCGTTTTGTTGTGGACTTACAACATTATGTTGTTTTTGTATTTTAACAGTGTGTTTTTGAGAGTCAAAACCTGAAAAAACAGATGAGAAAATTAAATTTTGGGGTAAAAAGAGAGAGAGAGGGAGGGAGAGAGGGAGATCGACCATGACTGTGTGTAATGCCAGCGGCTCTGCTTCAGCTTCACTGACTCCGCTAGTCCATGTATTAGTCACACACACCTATTTGTTTAACTATCCTTGCCAAACAATTTATTCCCATTCAAAATCCTATTTTCCCCAACCCTTACTCCTAACCCTATCTCCTAAACCTACACTTAAAATACCTATTTTCCTTGTGGGGAACGACAAAATGTCCCCACTTGTCAAAATGTTCCTGGTTTTACTCTCTTTGTAAGGACTTCTGGTCCCCTCAAGGATGGTAAAACCAATGACACACTTTGTTCAATGCTATGTGTGTACCAGTGTATTGTAGGGGTTGTTTGTCTGCAGTGTTAGCTAATGAGATGGTATTCTAAGCATGTAGCTACTAGCTATGCAGTTTGAAGTGTTTTCATTTTGTGGTAATTAGTATTGCTCTGTGTGTTTTCCTCGTTTGTGAGATGTGTGTATGCTATGTTAATGAGAAGCTGGTATCTGTAAGAAGTGTTTTGATGCAGTGATAATGTGTTTACAGTTGGAGAGAGTGAACCTGTCAGCAGCACAGACCCTGAGGGCAGCGTTTATAAAGGTAAGGACATGGAGAGAGACAGGGCAGTGTTTATAAAGGTAAGGACATGGAGAGAGACAGGGCAGTGTTTATAAAGGTAAGGACATGGAGAGAGACAGGGCAGTGTTTATAAAGGTAAGGACATGGAGAGAGACAGGGCAGTGTTTATAAAGGTAAGGACATGGAGAGAGACAGGGCAGTGTTTATAAAGGTAAGGACATGGAGAGAGACAGGGCAGCGTTTATAAAGGTAAGGACATGGAGAGAGACAGGGCAGTGTTTATAAAGGTAAGGACATGGAGAGAGACAGGGCAGTGTTTATAAAGGTAAGGACATGGAGAGAGACAGGGCAGTGTTTATAAAGGTAAGGACATGGAGAGAGACAGGGCAGTGTTTATAAAGGTAAGGACATGGAGAGAGACAGGGCAGTGTTTATAAAGGTAAGGACATGGAGAGAGACAGGGTAGTGTTTATAAAGGTAAGGACATGGAGAGAGACAGGGCAGTGTTTATAAAGGTAAGGACATGGAGAGAGACAGGGCAGTGTTTATAAAGGTAAGGACATGGAGAGAGACAGGGCAGTGTTTATAAAGGTAAGGACCCATACAATAAATCACTGTTCATTGGGAGGGACAGGAGTTTGAGAGACAGGCTAGCCCCGAGGGGTAGGCTAGTCCCGAGGGGTAGGCTAGTCCCGAGGGGTAGGCTAGTCCCGAGGGGTAGGCTAGGATGTGGGATACAGTAAAGTAGGTAGAAAATCTAAAATTCCCCGAATGTCATGGCATGGGGACCCATTGATTTAGTTTGTTAGTCACTTAGCCCCATTGATTTAGTTTGTTAGTCACTTAGCCCCATTGATTTAGTTTGTTAGTCACTTAGCCCCATTGATTTAGTTTGTTAGTCACTTAGCCCCATTGATTTAGTTTGTTAGTCACTTAGCCCCATTGATTTAGTTTGTTAGTCACTTAGCCCCATTGATTTAGTTTGTTAGTCACTTAGCCCCATTGATTTAGTTTGTTAGTCACTTAGCCCCATTGATTTAGTTTGTTAGTCACTTAGCCCCATTGATTTCATTTGTTAGTCACTTAGCCCCATTTAAAATGAGTACAATTACAGGAAATCTCCATGACACAATGCTAGGGTGAAAATTGTTGTCATAGACTGATGTGTGGACTCTGTGGTAGATTGGCAGAGCCTGATGTGTGTCCTGTGTTTGATTAGTAGTGCCTAATGTGTGTTCTGTGGTTGATTGTCAGGCTGAGAAGGAGAACCCAGGGCTGACCCAGGACATCATCATGAAGATCCTAGAGAAGAAGAACGTGGAGGTCAACTTCACTGAGTCACTACTGCGAATGGCTGCAGACGATGTGGAAGGTGTGTGTGTCTCTCTCTCTCTCTGTTCTGCAGTGAATAACCTAGGCTTAGAAGATGTTGGGTATTGTGCACCTGTGTACAGTACCGTTTCTCTCCTCAAGATGGTGCTGTTTCTCCACTAATAAAACAGCCTCTCCTCATGTGAGACTTTTCGTCCGTCCAGGATTGAATTTTCTCTACTGCATTGCCTGATTGATGGTAGTAATGAATGAATGTGCACAGAATGAGAAGCACAGCTATAGTTTCACACAGTCACACTGTGATGAGAGCGCCCTTGCTCCTGTTTGAATACTAAAGATACAGTTCCTTCAGAAAGTATTCAATCCCCTTGACTTATTCCACATTTTGTTGTTACAGCTTGTATATAAAAAATATTTATAAAATTCTGCCATCTACACACAATACCCCATAATGACAAAGTGAAAACATATATTTTATTTTAGCAAATTGATGCTAAATTTGGCACGCAGTGATGTGTCATATTGGATTTTCCCCAAACATAACACTTTGTATTCAGGACATAAAGTTAATTTCTTTGTCCCATTTTCTGCAGATTTACTATAGTGCCTTATTGCAAACAGGATACGTGTTTTTTATATTTTTTAAATATTTTTTACAGGCTTCCTTAATTTCCTTTTTAAAATGATAAACTTGATGTACTAACACAACGTGCCATTGGAACACAGGAGTGATGTTGCTGATAATGGGTCTCTGTACGCCTATGTAGATATTCCATAAAAAATCTGAAGTTTCCAGCTACAATATTCATTTACAACATTAACAATGTCTACACTGTATTTCTGATCAATTTTATGTTATTTTAATGGACAAAAAACCTGCTTTCAGCCAGGCTACAGTGGTACCGTTTTCTAACTTTCCCCTCACAGTATTGTGTGTGTGTGTGTGTACACAGACTGCTCACTGGGTGGTGCTGTTCTTTTAGGGCCTCTTGAACACTCTCTCTACATTCCACCACTTCTCCTTGTTGACCTGACTGTCTCCACAGTGACTGAGGCTGTGGCTCTCTTCCTGTGTGTGTTTTTAGAGTTTATGATTGACAGGCCGGAGCAGGAGTTCCAAGACTTGAATGACAAGGCCCGGGCACTCAAACACATCCTCAGCAAGATCCCAGACGAGATCAACGACAGAGTACGCTTCTTACAGACCATCAAGTCAGTACACACACGCTCGCAGACCTCCCAACACACCCTCAGTCTCCCAACACACCCTCAGTCTCCCAACACACCCTCAGTCTCCCAACACACCCTCAGTTCTCCCAACACACCCTCAGTTCTCCCAACACACCCTCAGTTCTCCCAGCACACCCTCAGTTCTCCCAGCACACCCTCAGTTCTCCCAGCACACCCTCAGTTCTCCCAGCACACCCTCAGTTCTCCCAGCACACCCTCAGTCTCCCAACATTCTCTTGTTCCCATTTTCTTTCAAATGTAACACTAAATCTCAAGTTAGCACACACACAGCCTCTCCCCCACACAGTTCTCCCCCACACTTATTCTTTCAGGGGTTGTTTCTGTTTTGGCTCACTTTGACAGTTTTCTCAAATTCAATTTGTGTTTGTTGCGTCACTTTGTCATTGGAATATTTAGAAAAAATCTATTTGGAACGTAGTAGAATTCCAATTCTGCTGCATGTTAAAGTGGAGAGGGAGGAGGGTTGGTAAGTGAGAGTCTGAGAGTAAGAGGTTCTAGAAAGGAGGTAGGGATGGAGGGAAGGTGAAGCAGTAAGAGAGGAGATGGTTTCAAGATGTCTGACTGCTGTTGTACTAAGAAGGCGTAAGAGAGGTGAGATGGTTCAAGATGTCTGACTGCTGTTGTACTAAGAAGGCGTAAGAGAGGTGAGATGGTTCAAGAAGTCTTACTGCTGTTGTAGTCATTGTCCACAGACAGGGCCTAAAATAATCACCTGCCAAAGGCGGGTAAGATGTCCATTTCACCAGCCATGTTGGACTAAAGACCTACAAGACTGTCTGGCTGGGGGCTGTGCGCATGTGAAGAGCTGAGTGAAAGATTCATTTTTTAGAAGCGCTGTGCACAGGCATAAAAGTTGGTATAATTTACCAGAAGTGAAACATTGTTTCTTGTCTATTTTTGTTCACAAGCTAGGTAGTTTTTTTAATGTTTGCGTTTCAACTGCTAGGGAAGAGAAGACCATGCTTCTAATAGTCAGACTCAATCTCACAGGCACAAACTTATGGCGTTACCACGGTAACCTCCAGCCATTAAAGGGACAGGTGAAAATGTTTGTCTCGTGATATCTTGGTTAAAAGTCACAAAATGTAATTCAATAATATACCACATGACTTCTTAATAGTAATACATGTATTGTTTTAGTAACATTTCAAAGCATGTTTATCTGTGTTTTGTTGGTGTAGTTTTAGGAGCAATTTTTTATTTTTTTTTGACGTCAAAATCTGAGTGGCTGGTAGATTTTAAAATGGCTGTTGGACCAAGAAGTACATTTTATGCTCTGTCCACAGAGATATCGCCAGCGCTATTAAGGAACTCCTGGACACAGTCAACACTGTCTTCCGAAAATACCAGTACCAGAACCGACGGGTGAGAACACACACACACACACACGCACACACGCATACAGACATACACAGTCCTATTAAGACATCTTCTCTTTTCTTTATCCCTCGGCTATCAGCAGAGTTTGAGACGTTCTTGTGTTTTTTTTTCCCTCTCACCTTCTGAAAGAGTAAAAAGCGTCTGTTGTTTTCCCAGGCACTGGAACACCAAAAGAAAGAGTTTGTGAAATACTCCAAGAGCTTCAGCGACACACTTAAAACATATTTCAAAGATGGAAAGTAAGGAAACCTCATCACATCCTCATTCATGTTTCTACCCTGCTTTTCTCTTCCGTGGCCCGTACAATATATATTTTGCGAGGACTGGAGTTGGGCTGTTGGAGGTGTGGCAGATGTATTGTTGCCTACCCTTACCACCTGGGGTTGGCCCGTCCAAGGATTCAAGGATCCAGTTGCAGAAGAAGGTGTTTAGTCCCAGGGTCCTTAGCTTAATGATGATCTTTGTGAACAGCATTCTCACATACGTCTTCCTTTTGTCCAGGTGGGAAAGGGGAGTGTAATTGAGATTGCGTCGTCTGTGGATCTCTTGGGGCTGTATGCCCCATGAGTGGGAGTGGGTCTAGGGTTTCCGGGATGATGGTGTTGATGTGAACCATGACCAGCCTTTCAAAGCACTTAATGGCTACCGAAGTGAGTGCTACGGGGTGATGGTCATTGAGGCAGGTTACCTTTGCTTTCTTGGACACAGGGACTATGGTGGTCTGCTTGAAACATGTAGGTATTACAGACTCGGTCAGGGAGATGTTGAAAATGTCAGTGAAGACACTTGCCAGTTGGTCACCGCATGCTGTGAGTACACATTCAGGTAATCCGTCTGGCCCCGCGGCCTTGTGAATGTTGACCTGTTTAAAGGTCTTACTCACATCGGCTACAGAGAGCGTGATCACACTGTCGTCTGGAACAACTGGTGCTCTCATGCATGCTTCAGTGTCGCTTGCCTCCCCACTACCCTCAACAGCCCAACTCCAGTCCCCCACTACCCTCAACAGCCCAACTCCAGTCCCCCACTACCCTCAACAGCCCAACTCCAGTCCCCCAATACCCTCAACAGCCCAATTCTAGTCCACCACTACCCCCAATAGCCCTCCTCCTGTACCCTCAACAGAACACATTTTTATTGTAGCCCTGGACAAACTTGCCTGATTCAGCTCATCGAGGGCTTGATGATTCGATGGCAAGTTAAATCAGGTGTGCTGGAAAAAAAAAAAAGTGTACTGCGGGCTTGGCCTACGAGGGTGTAAAAGGGGGCTAAGCCCCCTCAGTTGAAACTTGTGCCCTATATAAAAATAGCAAAAAAGAAATCTGTATCTCCGATGCTCTGTCTCAGCACCATGGACAGAGCGCGCAGAGGAGTGTTTGTGTGTAGGGAGGGAGGGCTGTAGAAAGCCACTGGGCAGTTAGGAATGACTCCTTTGGCTTTCCATAAAAAGCGGGGGAAAACGCTGCCCATCTGTAGGCTACGTGAATAACGAGACGCCTCCGCCTGTAATATTTTATTTTGCTTTATAGGGATGGGGTCAAGTTTACAGATTTTGCGTAAACCTGTCAATTCAAAAGCACTCAATGGTCTGTCCCTGCATTTTAACTTTGTTTATTGTGGTATAGCGTGATATAAGCAGAATTCAATATATATTTTTTGTCTTGTGTACTGCTTAGTAGAACATGTGACTGTGTGGCAGAAACGATACTTGGCATTTTCAGGGTTTTTTATTAATTCCTATTACCATTCACTGTGAAATCACATTCAGGCTTGATTCTCTGAAGCCGTACAGATCAAAGCACTGTATCAATCCCAACGTTGCCATGGTTTCTTGTGACTGACACCGCCTTCCTTGTGTGTCCCCATCTCTCTGTCCCGCTTGTTTCCAGGGCGATAAATGTGTTTGTCAGCGCGAACAGGCTCATCCACCAAACCAACTTAATACTCCAGACCTTCAAGACCGTGACATAGACGGGGTTAACCACACTAACCCAGGCTTTTAACAGAGGATAGGAAACCCTTGATATGTACAATGTTAAGATTCTGTTTTTGGGACTGTTTAATTTCTAAGTCTTCATGGGGGATCATTTAGAGTTGCAGGCGATTTTTCACAATTATGTTTTTATTTTTATTCTTGTATTTTTTTTCACCGCTATCATGCTACCGCCACAGAGTATCTTATGTCAACGCTCCTCTCTTTTATTCCCTATTTTTTTTTTTGCACTTTCTCTCGCTCTCTCACTCTGTCCATGTGAAAGCCAAAACACCAGGCCTTAATGTGGCCATTCCTAAAGCAAAGTGTAAATACAGGGACTTCTGCTTTCTCACATTCTAACTTGAACAATGAGACATGATGGTGTATATTTAACAGATATTTGGTTGCAAAATGTTCAAATAAATAGTTTAAACATTTTGGAAAGATTTTAAAAGGGTCTTTTGCTTTGTCATTTCACATGTCATATAGGTCTGTCTGTCTTTGTCATTTCACATGTCATATAGGTCTGTCTGTCTTTTTTGCTCTGTGTAACAGTGGATTTGCCATGGGGGATTTAAGGAGCTGTTCTTGGTCAGTACCTGTTTCCAGCAGTCGGTTAATCCAATTCCGAAAGCGTTTCTTAAGTTTATTATTGAAATCTTGGAGACGTAATTTCGGATTCTGCTGCCATTGACGGCGGCTGTTATCAGCTAAATTAGATTATTCCAGGCCATTAAATGATATGGAAGAATCAGCCACGGCGTGTGTGTGTGTGTGTGTGTGTGTGTAAAATGATACCCAAGAGAGTGTATATCCGTGTTTTATTTGACTGTTTGGTGTAAAAGTGTTATAAGGGCAGCTGGACATTGGGTTGCTGTTTGTGTGTGTGTGTGTCATTAGGAGGGGTAGGGGAGTAACAAAGACATTTGGAAACTGTCATAAAACTCATGTTCTCTCCACCCCCATTTTCTGTGTGTTCCAAGGTGCATGTTGTTGAAGTGATTTTTAAAGCAGTTGGTGAATTACTGTGTTGCTATGCTGAACATGTTACTGTATGTTGTGTGTGTTTTGTAGGGATTAATTGTACCCTGGTCTAAGATAAGCTCTTCTCTGGTGAATAGACCAGAAAAACACAAACACAAGCCTCTCTCTCACTACGTGGTTGCCAGGAGACTCCAGGCTTTGAATAAAATCAAAGATGTGTGTGTGTGTGTGTGGTGCTAGTATTAGTGATTTGCCTCTTATGGCTACTGGTGGCAGTTAACTCTCTGGGAGTGTCTGCTACGGTACTGGAGGGACACTAGTATTAGTGTGGGATGCACCAGTGTTTATTTCAACCCTGTCCTATACTTCAACTTAGTGGTGTAAAGGGGAAAAAGCATAACGTCAAGGTTATAAACCTGAAAAAAACCGACATTCTTGGAGAAAAATGGGGGATCAATGAACTTCATTCAAACCAATTCTACATCGAAGACTTGTTTGTCGTGCCTTACTTAATGGTGTGGAAACAGCTCTGAAGACCTCTGGACCCCTTAAGGACACCTGGGAGAGGAGACCCAGTCATGCACAAAGGGTGATGTGAGCAGAGGACCATCTGACAGTGAGCTGGTATGTTTGAAAGTAGATGTATGTGTAATGTATGCATGTGTAAAAGGTGTTGGCATGGTTACCATTATGGTTCAAGTTGAGAATGCCTCATAAATTCCAATTAAATTCATGACTTTGAATTGAATTTGAATTGAAGTGGTAAACCGGATACAGAAGGAAATATACTGAACACAAATATAAATGCAACATGGACTATTTCACTGAGTTACAGTTCATAGGACATCAGTCAATTTAAATAAATTCATTATGCCCTAATCTATGGATTTCACATGACTGGGCAGGGTGCAGCCATGGGGGGGCAGGTCCAGCCAATCAGAATGAGTTTTTCCCCCCCAAAAGGGCTTTATTGAAAACAGAAACACTCCTCAGCATACCCCCCCCCCCCCCAGACAATCCAGCAGGCGAAGAAGCTGGATATGGAGGTCTGCGGTTGTGTGGCCGGTTGGACGTACTGCCAAATTCTCTAAAACAACGTTGGAGGGACCGAACATTCTAACCGCTATTCGAACCAGCGACCTTTCGGTTACTGGCCCAACACTCTAACCGCTAGGCTACCTGCCGCCCTATGTCTCAAAACTTGAGACATCTGTGGCATTTTAAAACTGCACATTTTAAAGTGGCCTTTTATTCCCAGGTGCACCTGTATAATGATAATGCTGTTTAATCAGCTTCTTGATATGCCACACCTGTCAGGTTGATGGATTATCTTGGCAAAGGAGAAATACTCACTAACAGGGATGTAAACAAATTTGTGCACAAAATCTGAGAGAATTAAGCTTTTTGTGCGAATGTTAAATTTCTGGGATCTTTTATTTCAGCTCATGAAACATGGGACCAACACTTTACATGTTGCGTTTATATTTTTGTTCAGTATATTTTAGGTGTAGTCTATACAACTAGACATATTTTACATAAAATATATAATATACATGCAAAAATAGTATTTATGCAACAATTGATTTTCTGGACAAACTCTTAAAATTAATGATCAAGGGAAAAAACCTAGATGTGAATATTATTTAAATGTTCAATATGGGGGAAATATTAAATTTCCCAGAATGCATTAGTTTAGCCCTCAAGTTGACCCTAAAGCCTTCTGAAAGATGCCTAACAAATGAAATGATTGGTGGAAATGTCATTGGCTATTCTAAGAACTTTGGTATCTGGAAGTGTGACCTGTCAGATTAAATTAAACTAATGTCATATGACTGAGTGGAATGTCTTTGAATTGCACTGAATTGAATTGGACTTGTGGCCAATTCAATTAGAATTTCAACATATGAGTTGAATGGGAGTCAATTCCAAAATTCAGAATTGAGCATAACCCTGGTTCAAGTAGACAGTATTGCTGGAATGATGACCTCACCACACAACTACTGAAGTTACACTGCCACACATTCATGGGTTTAAAGGCCCAGTCAAAATTGTGATTTTCCTATGTTTTATATATTTCCGCCCTATGAGGTTGGAATAATAATGTGAAATGGTGGCCTGCCTGGTGACATCACCAGGCGGTAAATTAGTTGATAGACCAATAAGAAAGAGAGTTCCAAACCTCTACCAATAACAGCTAGTTTTCAGTTTCCCCATTCAGACCATTCCCAGACAATACTTGCTAAATTTTTGCTTCAGAAATTGCTCTTTGCTAAGAAGATATTTTTGTTTCTTTTTGACCATTGTAATTGAAAACAATCACAGTAAGGTACATGTTTTTTTATATATTTTATTTTATTTTTATTGGACATATAAAGAATTACAAATTAAACAGATACAGTACACCCTTTTATCCCCCTATACTAATTGGAACACCTCCCTTCCCCTAACAACAAAAACACAATACATACAAAAATAAAATAAAACATACAATTGGAAATAATAATATATACATATACGTACATATATACAGTATATATGCACACAAGTACACATACTTATATACATACACATATATATACATACACAAAAATAAGTACAACATATTACAACATACTATCCCTTCTCTCCCAAACCTCTTATATCCCATGTTAGCCAAAATGGTATGTAATTGTTACCCAGAAATGATTTGATATTGAGATAAAAATGTCTGCATTGGACCTTTAAGCTCAGCATGGGTTGACCCCTTGTTTTTCTCTGCCTCTTTAACATTATGATTCTGCTGCCATGACAACACTGAGCAGGACATATAGACTGTTGTACTGTAGAGTGAGTATGATTGGCTTAGAGCAGATTGCTTTGTTGAGTAGCTCGTAGAGATATGAGTGATTTATATGGTTGTTGACATTGTATCTATGCAATCACAAATAGACAACCCATCCAATTGCTCCGTGCTTTCCTCCTTGCACATACCCATGTCTGGAACCTTTAGATGATTGACAGCTAGCTGTTACCGTGTCTGAGTGGAAACCATGGAGACCAAGATGGAGGCAGGACTACTGGAGAGCAGGCTGAGTATGGAGGACTATGAGAAACTGCAGAGCCTCTTTCTGGTGAGTGGGTATGGGTACGGAAATGACACAGTAGACACACACACACGCCCTGCTGAACTCTGATGACCTCTGTTGTAGGGTGACAGTGGAGCAAGCGTATCCTTCTCCAGGGCACAGTTTATAGAAAAAGCCTGGTCTGCAGTGAGACGTGGCTCTAGGGAGGAATACGGCCTCCTATTCGACAGGGTTGTCGTCACTCAGGAGCAGCGTAGTCTGCTATTGGACAGTGCTGATGAGCGAAGGGAGAGGAAAGTTGACTGGGAGAGGCTGACTTCCTTCCTGCTGTTATGGCTGTCAGAAAAGGAGGAGCATGAACGAGCTGCCACCGTACCTCGCTGGAGACCTCCCCAAACTCTGACCCCTCCACACCGTGACCCTGTCCAACAGGTAACACTAAACACATCTTGAGCCTATCATCTCACAATGCTGTTATGGTGCTAATAATTAATAAGGAATTATGAAATAATAGCTTATGAGCTGCATATAAGCATGTATGGCATTCTCCATCGGTGGTTGTGTATACACTATCTGTTGACATCTCTATGGTTACCCCAGGTGGTGTACCTGCGTAGCTCAGGCCGGTACCTGTCGGTGAGTAAGGGGGGCATGCTGGGGGTGTGGGCGGGGGAGGACTTTGCCCTTCTCCAAACACACCGCCTCCACAACGACTCTGTCAGGCCCAAAGATCTCTGGGTAACAGCTATGG
Organism: Thymallus thymallus; assembly: GCA_023634145.1. Lineage (NCBI taxonomy): Eukaryota > Metazoa > Chordata > Actinopteri > Salmoniformes > Salmonidae > Thymallus > Thymallus thymallus. The sequence goes on along the minus strand of CM042378.1, from coordinate 31,829,760 downwards.
TGGTGCTGCACAACGTACACAAGGTACAGTCCAACTCAGCCAATCAATCAATCATTGAGATAACCTGCATCCATCCCTATAATCCATCCCCCCTCTCTCTCTCTCTCTCTCTCTCTCTCTCTCTCTCTCTCTCTCTCTCTCTCTCTCTCTCTCTCTCTCTCTCTCTCTCTCAGATAGCTGTGTCATTCACCAGTAAGGAGGTGTGTTTCTATGACTTGCTCTCCAAGCAGCAGTTTAGCTGCCAGTATAAACTCCAGGGTCTGAGATACGCCCCTCTCAGTCTGGACTACTGGTGTCACCCCACTTACCCTGCCCAGGCTGTACTCACCATGGGAGACACGGGGGGACAGGTGAGAGACGGGGAGACACTGGGGGACAGGTGAGGGTCGGGGAGACACAGGGGCCAGTTGAGAGGGGAGGGGGAGGGACAGGGGGGCAGGTGAAATACAGAGGGAGAGGTGAAAGAGGAGGGGGAGGGACAGGGGGACAGGTGAGATTAGGGTCACTAGGGTCTAGTTAATAGGTTGGTATAGTTTTTTGTTAATAACCTCTTGCTTGTGTGTGTGTGTGTGTGTGTGTGTGTGTGTTGTCCCAGGTCAGTGCCATATGCTTCAGGTCAGCTCAGATCTCCCTGTTTGAGAGGCCCAGTCCAGGGACGGAGACAGACTCTGCTGACATCATCAAGTGGGAGGAGCTAGTTCAAGGTCGCCATCGCTGCTGCTACACACTCAGCCACCGAGCTCACGGACACGCCTGGGTACGCAGAGGTGAGCTCTGTCCCCAAAATACATGTCATCCTTTGTCCTTCTGACCTGAGTGGCTTTGTAATGTTGGTGGGTGTCAATGACCGCCAAACAACATGTCCGCACCAACACACACACTCTTACAAACAACATGCCCACACCAACACACACACTCTTACAAACAACATGCCCACACCAACACACACACTGTGTGTTGGTGTGGGCATGTTGTACACCACTATCAATTAATATGCAAATTAGCTTGGTTGGTAAAGTGCTTACTGCAGGAGTTAAAGTGATGCCTCACCACTTCTCAGTTTAGAGTCAGAATGTCATCACCACTGTTAAAGTCAGTTTAGAGTCAGGATGTCATCACCACTGTTAAAGTCAGTTTAGAGTCAGGATGTCATCACCACTGTTAAAGTCAGTTTAGAGTCAGGATGTCATCACCACTGTTAAAGTCAGTTTAGAGTCAGGATGTCATCACCACTGTTAAAGTCAGTTTAGAGTCAGAATGTCATCACCACTGTTAAAGTCAGTTTAGAGTCAGGATGTCATCACCACTGTTAAAGTCAGTTTAGAGTCAGGATGTCATCACCACTGTTAAAGTCAGTTTAGAGTCAGAATGTCAGCACCAATAACTAGCTAGGAGGATAATATGATCCTGTTCTGATCCCTCTGTCCGGATGACATGCGGACATCACACACACACACACACACACACACACACACACACACACACACACACACACACACACACACACACACACACACACACACACACACACACACACACACACACACACACACCTTGGCACTTGCCATTACAAACACACACACGGTGTCACCCTGAACGTTGGTCCGTACCCTGGCACACACACTCACCTTAGCACCTGGGGTGACACAGCATTACTGGTTCTGCAGTGTCATGGAAACACAATGGGTCACGCGTCCACGGGCCCCTCATGCTCCTAGTCACCAATTATACATAAACACACACGTACACAGAGTACACAGATCACCAATTAGCTGATTCAGGATATAGCCTCTTATCCTTTAAACACACACACACACACACACAAAGCTCTGCTGAGGGGGTCATCCTCACATGGGGGATAACAAGAACAAAAGTTAAAATAAACAACAGAGTTAACACTTTACTTGTCACCCAGCAGCATAACACGTCATAACCATGTCATAACACATCATAACCATGTCATAACACATCATAACACGTCATAACCATGACATAACACGTCATAACCATGACATAACACGTCATAACCATGTCATAACACGTCATAACACGTCACAACCATGACATAACACATCATAACAGCTGACATAACTTGTCATAATCTGTCATAATATGGTCATAACACTGTCATGACCTATACACTTACACTTGAGACATATTTTATGATTTCTTTTCCCTGCCAAGAAGTTTCCTTTGCGTTAAAAGTTTGTTACCTGAATCCTTTGTTGTTGTTGTAATTCATTCTTTACAGTCATGTTTTTTTCATCATGTTAAATAACTTTCAGAAAATACACTTTATGACATTGTCATGAAGCATTATGACCATCCTGTGTCACTTTACTTAGACTAAGAAAATACACTTTATGACACTGTCAAGAAACACTATGACCATCCTGTGTCACATTACTTGGACTAAGAAAATACACTTTATGACACTGTCATGAAGCATTATGACCATCATAATCATATAAGCCAGATAAGCCTATCAGGTACAGGCCCTTTTGATAGGTTACAGCCTTATTCTAAAATGTATTCAATTGGTGGTTTTTTTTCCCATCAATCTACACACAATACACCATAATGACAAAATATTTTTTTTGCAAATGTATAAAAAATAAAAAACGGAAACATTACATTTACGTAAGTATTCAGGCCCTTTACTCAGTACTTTGTTGAAGCACCTATGGCAGTGATTACAGCCTTGAGTCTTCTTGGGTGTGATGCTACAAGCTTGGCACACCTGTATTTGGGGAGTTTATCCCATTCTTATCTGCAGATCCTATTAAGCTCTGTCAGGTTGAATGGGGAGTGTTGCTGCACAGCTATTTTCATTTCTCTCCAGAGATGTTCAATCGGGTTCAAGTCCAGGCTCTGGCTGGGCCACTCAAGGACATTCAGAGACTTGTCTAGAAGCCACTCCTGCGTTATCTTGGCTGTGTGCTTAGGGTCGTTGTCCTGTTGGAAGGTGAACATTCACCCCAGTGCTCTGGAGCAGGTTTTCATCAAGGATCTCTCTGTACAGTCGTGGCCAAAAGTTTTGAGAATGACACAAGTATTGGTCTCCACAAAGTTTGCTGCTTCAGTGTTCTTAGATCTTTTTTGTCAGTAGTTACTATGGTACACTGAAGTATAATTACAAGTATTCCATAAGTGTCAAAGGCTTTCATTGACAATGACATTCATTTTATGCAAAGAGTCAATACTTACAGTGTTGACCCTTCTTTTTCAAGACCTCTGCAATCCGCCCTGGCATGCTGTCAATTAACTTCTGGGCCACATCCTGACTGATAGCAGGCCATTCTTGCATAATCAATGCTTGGAGTTTGTCAGAAGTTGTGGGTTTTTGTTTGTCCAGCCGCCTCTTGAGGATCGACCACAAGTTCTCAATGGGATTAAGGTCTGGGGAGTTTCCTGGCCATGGACCCAAAATGTTGATGTTTTGTTCCCGAGCCACTTAGTTATCACTTTGCCTTATGGCAAGGTGCTCCAATGCCTGGAAAAGGCATTGGTCGTCACCAAACTGTTCTTGGATGGTTGGGAAAAGTTGCTCTCGGAGGATGTGGTGTTCTTCTGAAGTTCAGAAACAGTGGCTGTTGATGACTAGACATGGGGATTTATCATACCCCCCAAACCACGAGAGAGAGAGAGAGAGAGAGAGAGAGAGAGAGAGAGAGAGAGAGAGAGAGATAGCAGAGAGGGGGAAAGTGAGATGAAATTTGGAAAAGAGGAAGAGAGAGATGAGAGAGGGATAGATATATGGATGCCGCATGACTTCTCACAGTCAACAGAGCACAAACTCCAACTGAACCCTGCCTGGGAAACGAACAGTGACATGTTATGGAGAACAGTGACATGTTATGGAGAACAATGACATGTTATGGAGAACAATGACATGTTATGGAGAACAGTGACATGTTATGGAGAACAGTGACATGTTATGGAGAACAATGACATGTTATGGAGAACAATGACATGTTATGGAGAACAATGACATGTTATGGAGAACAGTGACATGTTATGGAGAACAATGACATGTTATGGAGAACAATTACATGTTATGGAGAACAGTGACATGTTATGGAGAACAATGACATGTTATGGAGAACAATGACATGTTATGGAGAACAATGACATGTTATGGAGAACAGTGACATGTTATGGAGAACAATGACATGTTATGGAGAACAATGACATGTTATGGAGAACAGTGACATGTTATGGAGAACAGTGACATGTTATGGAGAACAGTGACATGTTATGGAGAACAATGACATGTTATGGAGAACAATGTCATGTTATGGAGAACAATGACATGTTATGGAGAACAGTGACATGTTATGGAGAACAGTGACATGTTATGGAGAACAGTGACATGTTATGGAGAACAGTGACATGTTATGGAGAACAGTGACATGTTATGGAGAACAATGACATGTTATGGAGAACAATTACATGTTATGGAGAACAATGACATGTTATGGAGAACAATGACATGTTATGGAGCACAGTGACATGTTATGCTAATTTGACTCTCTCGTCACCCCTCCTGTTCCAGAAATTACACACTGTGTCTGACAGTAAACGTGTGTGTGTGTGTGTGTGTGTGTGTCTGTGTGTGTGTGTGTGTGTGTGTGTGTGTGTGTGTGTGTGTGTGTGTGTGTGTGTGTGTGTGTGTGTGTGTGTGTGTGTGTGTGTGTGTGTGTGTGTGTGTGTGTGTGTGTGTGTGTTTGTGTGTGTGTGTGTGTTTGTGTTTGTATGTCAGCCACAACTTACTGACATTTGAAAGCTCTCTGCTCTCTGTATGTAGGGCAGCTTAGTCAATATATCTAGCTGGTTATCCACTCATCCTCTCGTCTTATCTTCCTCCTCTCCTCACATTCATCCTCTTTCTTTCTTTCTCTCTCCTCACCCTTCTCCTTTTCACTTTACTCACATCTTAATACTCATAAAACACCTAATCTAATCTTTATACTCATAAAACACCTAATCTAATCTTTATACTCATAAAACACCTAATCTAATCTTTATACTCATAAAACACCTAATCTAATCTTTATACTCATAAAACACCTAATCTAATCTTAATACTCATAAAACACCTAATCTAATCTTTATACTCATAAAACACCTAATCTAATCTTTAAAACACCTAATCTAATCTTAATACTCATAAAACACCTAATCTAATCTTTATACTCATAAAACACCTAATCTAATCTTTATACTCATAAAACACCTAATCTAATCTTTATACTCATAAAACACCTAATCTAATCTTTATACTCATAAAACACCTAATCTAATCTTTAAAACACCTAATCTTAATACTCATAAAACACCTAATCTAATCTTTATACTCATAAAACACCTAATCTAATCTTTATACTCATAAAACACCTAATCTAATCTTTATACTCATAAAACACCTAATCTAATCTTTATACTCATAAAACACCTAATCTAATCTTTATACTCATAAAACACCTAATCTTACTCCTGTACTTCATTTTTCCTGTAGTGCGTTTCGTGGGCTCTCTGGAGGCGTTGTTGTCGTGCAGCACCAGCCCCCAGAGTAGCATGGTGATTGGCTGGAGGGAGAGAGAGGGCGAGCCCCTCAGAGTCACCGCCTTCCACACAGAGAAAGGAACCAATGACCTGGACCACCACCCTGGGATGAATCTGATAGGTACTCACAAGTTCTACCAAGTTCTAATATATATCCTTACTTCTCATTGGTTGTAACCACTGCAAGCACTAAGATCCTTCTCTCTGATTGGTTGCAGCCACCGCAGGTATAGACAACAAGGTGTTGCTGTGGAACCCCTATGTGATCTCTAAACCAGTGGGTGTACTCAGAGGTCACATAAGCAGTGTTACCGCCGTACGCTTCATAGTGGGCAAGAAACAACTGATCAGCTTCTCCAAGGACAAGGTCAGAGAGAAGGAGAAAAGGACTGGAGACTGTGTGTAGTATTGTAATGTTGTTATGTGTTATAGATGTGCATTAGATGAAATATGCCTTAATCTAAATGATAAAGATGAGACTTATTGGGATGTGGCTAGTCAGCTATGTATTAAGACAACTCTCTCTTTCTTCTCTCAGGTGCTGAGGTTGTGGGATGTGGCTAGTCAGCTATGTATTCAGCGTATCGCTGGCATCTTCCCCAAGACACAGGAGGAGTGTCACACTCTTTTGTTCCTACATGAGGAGCGCTCACGCCTCCTCCTCTCTTTCAACAGTCTGCTCCTCCTCATGGAAGCCAAGAGAGAGGAGGGGAGGAGAGTCACCAGCCATGAGAACCCTGTCACCTGTGTCCTCTATAACAGCCTGTTCAGACAGGTACACACACAGGAACACATGCACAGTCACCTACATCTTCACAGGAACCATGATAATGCCTTTTCTCTCTCCCTCCCTCTCTCTCTCTCTCTCTCTCTCCCTCTCTCCCCACCCCTCTCTCTCTCCCCCGTCTCTCAGGTGATCAGCAGTGACTCTGGCTCCTCAGTGATCTGTTGGCTGGTGGACACAGGTCAGAAGGTCAAGCAGTTCCACCGTTGTCATGGTGATGCTGAGATCTCCACTATGGCGTTGGACGGGACACAGACACGCCTGTTCACCGCCGGCACAGACGGAGTAGTCAAGGTCACACATTACATTAACTGACGTAGGCAGTCCCCATAAGCATGATAGTATATAAACACTAAGATATTAATATTGTTCCATTACAGGTTTGTAGGGCACTCTGCAGGGATCATTGTGTAACATATGAAGGTGTAACTAATGCATATAGTAACCATAGCTACATCCACAGATGTAAACATATAACAAATGTTCAATAATATAATCTTCAATAGAAGGGTCCGTAATATGCTGCCTAAGTTGTTTTTAAATGGAAGAACTGGGTCAAATAAAATAGACGACAATAGAATTGTGTTGTGAGACTGTTTGTTGATTGAGTCCAGTGAGTGTGACCCCTGACATGTGACCCCTGACATGTAGAAGTTTTAGGCGGAGGCAGCAGAAGCAGTTTTGGGTGGAGGCTATCTGACATTTGACTCTCTGTGAAACGTGTTTAATCTTCTCTGCTAGTGTTTCTGTTGTGTCAGGAGCTTTCTGGTCTGCTGACTACTGTCTGTGTCTGTGTCCGAACCCCACAATGAAGTGTATGTTTGTCTGACTTTGTCTGTGCTCGTTTCTGTGTCACTGTCCTTCTGTTAGTCTAGAGTTGGTCTCTGGGTTTCTGTTAGTCTAGAGTTGGTCTCTGGGTTTCTGTTAGTCTAGAGTTGGTCTCTGGGTTTCTGTTAGTCTAGAGTTGGTCTCTGGGTTTCTGTTAGTCTAGAGTTGGTCTCTGGGTTTCTGTTAGTCTAGAGTTGGTCTCTGGGTTTCTGTTAGTCTAGAGTTGTCTGTTCTAGGTTCTAGATCTGTATTTCTTGGTTCTAACTGTGCGGTTCCAACTGTGTGATTCTGTGCGGTTCTAGATCTGGGACTTTAACGGTCACTGCCACCACAGGCTGAATGCGGGCCGGGACCAGGCCGTGGATATCTCCCAGGTTCTAGTGCTGAAGAGAACCATGCTGGTCATGGGCTGGGAGAGGTGTGTGTCCCTAAGACCTAAAATCTGCACATTCAACAGTCGTGTGTGTGTGTGTGTGTCTGTGTCTGTGTCTGTGTCTGTCTGTCTGTCAGTGTGACACACCAAGGAGTAACATTAGCTATAACAGTGTGTTAGTGTGACACACCAAGGAGTAACTTTAGCTATAACAGTGTGTTAGTGTGACACACCAAGGAGTAACATTAGCTATAACAGTGTGTTAGTGTGATACGTAAGGGATAAACACAGACGTTCTGTACATTACCTTGGAAATTATGGATGACGCAGTGCCGAGTCTCTTTGCGGAGTTCTTTATACACAGTTGCCAAAGAAAACAATATGGAAGCACACATTTACCTTTAGATTACATTTACCTTTAGATTACATTTACCTTTAGATTACATTTACCTTTAGATCATATGTACCTTTAGATTACATTTACCTTTAGATTACATTTACCAGTAGAAAAACTTATTTTTCATTGATATTTTCATTTTTATGAGATAATTCATACTTTCCCATCTTTTGGAAGCATCTTTTGTTAGTTTAGTTCGATATTTATAGACGTTACCGAGTTGTTCATTCTATGATTGTTCTTATCCCTTGTTTGCAAGCTAGCTACGGCTAACATAGTTATGACCTCTCCAGCTAGCTACGGCTAACATAGTTACGACCTCTCCAGCTAGCTACGGCTAACATAGTTACGACCTCTCCAGCTAGCTACGGCTAACATAGTTACGGCCTCTCCAGCTAGCTACGGCTAACATAGTTACGGCCTCTCCAGCTAGCTACGGCTAACATAGTTACGACCTCTCCAGCTAGCTACGGCTAACATAGTTACGGCCTCTCCAGCTAGCTACGGCTAACATAGTTACGACCTCTCCAGCTAGCTACGGCTAACATAGTTACGACCTCTCCAGCTAGCTACGGCTAACATAGTTACGACCTCTCCAGCTAGCTACGGCTAACATAGTTACGACCTCTCCAGCTAGCTACGGCTAACATAGTTACGACCTCTCCAGCTAGCTACGGCTAACATAGTTACAACCTCTCCAGCTAGCTACGGCTAACATAGTTACGACCTCTCCAGCTAGCTACGGCTAACATAGTTACGACCTCTCCAGCTAGCTACGGCTAACATAGTTACAACCTCTCCAGCTAGCTACGGCTAACATAGTTACAACCTCTCCAGAATAACAGCAAAGTAGCTGTTTTCATAACAATGATAATGATAATGCCCGATTTTGCCTGGCATCTCCCCTATCTCTCTCTCTCTCTCTCTCTCTCTCTCTCTCCTGTCTTCCCCTCTCTCTTTATCTGCAGGATGTTAACAGTGTTCAGACTGCACTCATTCTCTCAGTTCTTTGTTCAGCCCTCTGAGTGGAAGGGAGGAGTTCAGCACCGCGATGACGTCCTGTGTGCCGCATTCCTGCCCCCTCAGACCCTTGTCACAGGTGTGTATGTGTGTGTGTGTGTGTGTGTGTGTGTGTGTGTGTGTTTGTCCGCTCAAGCAACAGAGGAGAGAAATAGAGAAAAAATCCACTGAAGTAAAACATATCTGGGAGCGATTATCTGGTGATTAAAGGGAGTGGTAGAGTTATCAAAGGCACCGTGCTCCCACAGTCTCTTTGCTGGGGAGCTGTGCGTGTGTGTGCGTGCGCAAGTGTGTGTATGCACGTTATCTGCCTGTCATGCCCTCAGGCACACAGCACACCCAGCGGAGGCCTGAACTCAGGCTCAACTCTGACTGCGCAACATGGCTACCATTAAGCACTAATGCTTACCCACTGAGAATAACCCATCAGAATGATTAGGAGATCAATCTTAATGTTAACAGCACTAATCTTCCATTAACATCACTTCAGGATTTATCGGGAGCTTTGAAATGCAGGTGCTTATCTGGGCCATTACTTAGACCTATGGAATGTTTCTATTCTCATGAATACATACATCTCTATAGAGAGGCCACTCCTGTGTAGAGGACTCAACAGTTGGTCTATTATGAAGACTGTTCCATGAAACAGAAATGGATCTCTCCTGTGTACTGTGTCTTCATATAGCTAAACTGGTACAGTTGTAGAGCTATAATGCTGAGATACGGTGGCAATGTTCCTGTTGAGAGGTACAGAACAGACTACACTGCATCTTGCACAATGGCTTCTCTGTGAAAAGATTCACTGCAGTGATGAGTTCAAGCAAAAGAGGAGAGAGGGAGAGAAGAGGGAACACTTAGAGGAACATAATAATAGCAGGTGAGAGAAATGGAATGGAAGAAAAACACTGTTTCTGTTAGATGAGAAAAGTTGTGAACAGAAAGAAAGTTCTAACAATATACTTTCACAACTTATTTCTCTCTCAACCACTTTCTCTCTCTCTGTCTCTCTCTCACCCACTCTCTCCACCAACCCCGATTCCAAATGTTCTCTCCTTTTTTCCATCCTCACTCTTTCGCTCTGTTTCTTTCTCTCCCTCTCTCCTTCCCTCCACCCCTCCCTCTCTCTCTCTCCCTGGATTATCCTAATGCCAGAATTAAACTCTGTTTATTACCTCTCCCTATGTGACAGAGGGAAATGGACCTGAGTAGTCTGCCTCTTAGGCCTGAAGTAGGTTGTGTGTGCGTGTGTGTGTGTATGTGTGTGTGTGTGGGTCTTTGGGTATGTGTGTGCGAGAATCAGAATGCAGGAGAACATTTAGCTGTTGGGGGACTGTACTCACCTCATCAATATTCAAACTCTGTGCAGCGCTTTGCTTGGCCGCTCCTTGCGCTCTGACACTCACGGCCTGACACAGCAGCCACAGTTTCTCTCTCCTGCTTTACTTCTCTCTCTTTCATTTCACTCCTTCCGCTTATTTCACCCCAAAAAGCAGGCAGGGTCTCTCTCTTCTTTCTCCTTTCTTGCCCATCCACCTACTCATCTCATCTCATCTCATCTCATCTCATATCTCATCTAATTCACCTAAAAAGAGGTTAAGGACGTAAGAAGTCAAGGTAATTAAAGCTTTTTAAACTAAATCTTTTCCCTCCACATAATAAGTGCCTTGACAATACTGGAAAAGTAATCCCTAAACCTCCATGTTGTTTTGTATTACAAAGTAGTGTATTTAGTTCTGGCTGTAGACCTGTCTTTATGTAAATGTGATAGACATGGGGCATATTTTTTTATTTTTTATTTCACCTTTATTTAACCAGGTAGGTCAGTTGAGAACAAGTTCTCATTTGCAACTGCGACCTGGCCGGGTGTAGGACTATGTACACTGAGTATACAAAACATTAAGAACACTCTTTCCATGACATAGACTGACCAGGTGAATCCAGGTGAAAGCTATGATCCCTTATTGACATCACCTGTTAAATCAGTGTAGATGAAGGGGAGGAGACAGGTTAAAGATGGATTTTTAAGCCTTGAGACAATTGAGACATTGTGTATGTGTGCCATTCAGAAGGTGAATGGGCAAGACAAAATTTTTAAGTACCTTTGAATAGGGGGGGTATGGTAGTAGGTGCCAGGCGCACCGGTTTGTTTCAAGAACTGCAATGCTGCTGGAGTCAACATGGGCCAGCACCCCTCTGGAACGCTTTCGACACCTTGTAGAGTCCATGCCCCGACGAATTGAGGCTGTTCTGAGGGCAAACGTGTTTGGTATACTCAGTGTATTCATGTTAAGTCATGTAATGTATCCAGGAGACATTAGAGCCCAGCACGGTGTGGGTGAGTAATGTCATTATATCTGCACGCCATGAGGTATTCCTCTAGTGTGTCTCTCTCCCTCCCCTGCAGTGAAGCACAACCTCTTTCTCACCTCCCTCACTTCTCTCCTCTTCTACCGATTCCCACGCTGTGAGTCTCCTGGGAGTCTGTCTGTGCACACTGCAGGAGACTGAGAGAGAGAGATCGAGAGAGAGCGAGAGGGAGGGAGGGAGGGGGAAGGGAAAGAGACAGAGAGAGAGAGACATTGAGAAATAAATAAGGATAGCGAGAGAGAGAGAGAGAGAGAGAGGCAGTAATAACAGTCAGTGGATATAGCTGGCCCCTGGGCAGCATGAATAATGCAATTGGCTCCCTCAATGGGCAACACTCATAAACCTTCTCCGACTGCTCACACACTCCTACTCCTCTTTCTCTCTCCTCTTTCTCGCTCTTCTCCCCCTCTTCCTCCTCCTTCTCTCTCCCTCCTCCTACTGCTTCTTCTCTCTACTGCTGATCAGCTTCTATCGAACCCTCACCTCACAAAGAGGAACCTTGTTGTATCATGCTGTACTCAGATCAGCTCCTCCTGAACCCACACCTCACAAAGAGGAACCTTGTTGTATCATGCTGTACTCAGATCAGCTCCTCCTGAACCCACACCTCACAAAGAGGAACCTTGTTGTATCATGCTGTACTCAGATCAGCTCCTCCTGAACCCACACCTCACAAAGAGGAACCTTGTTGTATCATGCTGTACACAGATCAGCTCCTCCTGAACCCACACCTCACAAAGAGGAACCTTGTTGTATCATGCTGTACTCAGATCAGCTCCTCCTGAACCCACACCTCACAAAGAGGAACCTTGTTGTATCATGCTGTACACAGATCAGCTCCTCCTGAACCCACACCTCACAAAGAGGAACCTTGTTGTATCATGCTGTACTCAGATCAGCTCCTCCTGAACCCACACCTCACAAAGAGGAACCTTGTTGTAACATGCTGTACTCAGATCAGCTCCTCCTGAACCCACACCTCACAAAGAGGAACCTTTATAAAGAGCTATGAGGGTGTAATCATGACATGGCACAGTGCACCTCCAGCAAAATGCTTCTGAAAGGTTCTTGAAAGTTCGCCAAAGAGTGAAGAGATGTGTGAGATCTCTTAATGCGCATATCCTGTTTGCTTCCTGTTTTCTGTGTGGACAGGAAGTTATGACGGGGAGCTCACGGTGTGGAACAACAGCACAGAGAACGCCCTGAGAAAGCTCCGTCCAGATGCTGAGAGAGAATGCAGCAAGGTTCAGATAGGTACTCACACACCACCTGTCAAACTTACTAATATAAGTACTACTACTTAACCCCCACACTCTACACAAGACTTTAACACAAACGTACTTTCAATGACCAATTCATATCTTCAGAGTGTAATGTGAACGGTGAGGAGGACTCAGAGAGCAGTGATGGCGTCTCCAGACTCTTCTTCCTACCAGGACGTAAGGGCGTGGCCACCGCTGGTGAGAGATGGTGCCTTTGTAAACTCCTGTGAAAAGATAAGTGATTCTGTTCTATAATATACTATTCTTGTCACTGACTGTCCCTGTTCTGTAGGTGGAGCGGACCTGGTCTCATGTGGCGGTTCTGGTCTGGTTTGGTTCTGGAACACGATCCAGAGCGGTTTGGTTGCTGTGTTCACGGCTCATAAAGACACAGGGTCCATCATCATGACCATGAGCACCTGTGGTCGATACCTGATCACTGCTGACATGGAGGGAACCCTGAAGACCTGGGGCATACAGGTGAGTGAGGGTGAGAGTGAGAGTGAGAGTGAGAGTGAGAGTGAGTGAGAGTGAGAGTGAGAGTGAGAGTGAGAGTGGAGTGAGAGTGAGAGTGAGAGTGAGTGAGAGTGAGTGAGAGTGAGAGTGAGTGAGAGTGAGTGAGAGTGAGAGTGAGAGTGAGAGTGAGAGTGAGAGTGAGAGTGAGAGTGAGAGAGAGAGAGAGAGAGAGAGACCTTCTGTCAATCATTCACATCTTTCCTTGGAATATCAATGCTCTACTCTATTATGGTGGATAGGATGGAGCGGGACAGATGTTTCCTGTTTAGCTGCTTTAATGGTCTGTGATTATTTCTTGTGGTGTTCTGTGTGTGTTTGTCTGCCTGTTCAATAGGAATATTGCCTCTTACCCAGTGACGGAGTGACCAGTGAGGCTCCAGAACTGCTGGGTAGTCTCCGCCCCCACACGGACTGTGTAACTCACCTGGAGACGTGTCTCCATGGCAACAGGCTCCTCCTCCTCTCAGCATCTGCAGACTGTAGCGTAGTTCTCAGCTACCTGCCTGGGGACACAGTGGGCGTGTTCGGACAGGTGTGTGTGTGTGTGTGTGTGTGTGCTCGGTCACACATGTGTAACAGGTACTAATCTACACCAGTGAGGGCTCCTCAGAGGAGGAAGGGGAGGACCATCCTCCTCAGTGAATTTCAGGAAAAAATATATAGATTTTTTAAAACTATACTAAATATAATCACGTCACCAAATAGTCGAGTGAAACACACTGTTTTCATTGAAGGTCGACAGTAGCCTCAACAGCACTCTGTAGGGTAGCCTCCAATGTCTCTCTCCGTCCTTCTCTTGCGTACATTGACTTCAGCACAAAACCTTGGAGGCTCATTGTTCTCACCCCCTTCCATACACTTACACAGTAATTATGATAACTTCCGGAGGACGTCCTCCGACCTATCAGAGCTCTTGCAACATGAACTGAAATCACAGGAGGTTGGTAGCACCTTAATTGGGGAGAACGGGCTTGTTGTAATGACTGGAGTGGAATTAGTGAAATGGTATCAAATACATCAAACACATGGTTTTGCTCCGTTCAAGCCATTATTATGAGCCTCCTGTGACTGACATGTTCTCCACCCAATCAAAGGATCAGAGAATGAATCTAGTACTGAAAGCATTAGCTACAGCTAGCTAGCACTGCAGTCAAATGTGTTGAGTAGTTGACTCAAAGAGAGAGAAAGATAGTTGAACAGTTTTCAACAAATTCATGTATTCAAAAAGGAAGAAGAAGCAAGAGAGAGAGAGAGAGAGAAAGAGAGAGCTAGCTATATTTCTTTTTTTTTACTTTCACTTACTTAGCTAGCTAATGCAGCTAGCTAGTTTAGCCTACTCAAACACCTGGCTCAAACAGACAGCTGATTTGTTGTACACTGAAGTCCACAAACGAAGGGAAAAGATAAGAAGAGGAAAGCGCTTAGATTATGTGATCATGTTGTTTGTATGTGGCTGCTATGAAAGTGAACTGAGTTTGCTTGTGATCAGAAGTCTATTCATTCCACCGATTCTTTTTAAAAACCTGTTTTAAATGGAAACAAACTAAAAGAAATGGGAATAAACATACATTTGTACAATAGGGCTTATTCGATCTACGTCATCAATGCCGCCGCGGCCATATTGTTGACATAGCCTTAGTTGCCAGCTGAGCAGACACCGTTGGTATTATCGCTGTATTTAAAAAAATATAATCATTCAACGCGATGGTGTGTTGTCTTGGTAGAACAAATGTAGAAAGTTAGCCGACCTGGCCAGAGATAAGACTTGAAGCGACTTGAACGCCTTCAGCTCTTGCGACGTGTATGCGGATACTGTATTAACAAGATAGTTATAAATATCCCGATACGTTACGGCTGGCAAGAATGACGGATCTTTACTAAATGTTTTTGGGTCTATTCGATATGGCTCCACACCAATCAAGCTTATCTTCTCTTGATAACGACGAGATGAAGCCATTACGCTACTGTGATCAGCTGCTCAACTCAAATCCGCCACTAGCAACAGAGATGTCAACAATATGGCCGCGGTTAGCTACTTCCGGTGTTTGCGAATAAGCCCTATTGAAAACCTAATTTTCCACTCTCGATCTGTGCACCCCCCCTTCCCCACACACACACATCGTTAGGAGGAGCACTGGCGTTTGGACGGGCCTGGATCTGTCCAACGTGGTGAAGGAGAGCCCGGGGAGGGGACATTGTTGCCACAGAGCCCCAGTGGGACAGACCCTGAGCTGGACAGTCAACCCCCCAAGGTGCGGGAGGAGAGCAGGGCAGTAGTGGAGACAGAGGATGCTGGAGAGGACACAGACCTGGAGGGAAAGGAGCTGGGCTCAATGTCAGTTCACAACAAGACAGCCTGAACTTTATGATCTAATACATTCTGAAAGAGACAACATACTTTACACAGCTAGAAAACCCACTGGAGAAAAAATAGTGGTTGTAGCTAACTAGATATTCACCATACGCTAACACATTATATAATGTATTTTTTTAGTAATTCACTGTGATATCATGTAATGTCTGCATGATGTGTGTGTGTGTGTGTGTGTGTGTGTGTGTCTATGTGTGTGTGTGTGTGTGTGTGTGTATAGTATTACCGGTGACTGTCTTCCTCCGAGTAATGTTTTGGGTCGGAGCTACAAGGAGAGGCGGGGCCTGAGGGTGAGTGACAGCCGACCTAGCCATAGGGAGACACCACTGAATACTGATGTTGGTAAGTCCAGACTCAGCTAATGGGTTCCCTCCCTGTATTCTCCTGCCTTCCTTTCTCCTCTCATCTGAAGTCAGATTTCTGTGTGTGTGTGTGTGTGTGTGTGTGTGTGTGTGTGTGTGTGTGTGTGTGTGTGTGTGTGCATACATATTTCTCTGCAGTCATCAGTGTGTCCCCTCCCTCTGTAGGAACATTCAGTGGGCTGCGTATCGGAGAAGTACAGTCTGTAGGAGAGCTCTCCAGACCAGAGTTTATCACACATCCTCACCGCTACTTCAGCCATAGAGACAATACCAGCCCAATAAACACACCCCTACCTGCCAACACTGA